>BCKB01000001.1:1268487-1488124 GCA_001950555.1 Pichiaceae sp. JCM 15000 | reverse complement strand
GTCGAAGTCTCGGCAGTCTCTGGGCAGTAAGTTGTCGTGATAGTGACAGTCGAGCCGTAAGCATCGGTCGTCACGTAAGTGCTGGTTGCAGAGCTCGAAGCACTGGTGGTAGCAGCAGGAGTGGTAGCAGCAGGAGTGGTAGCAGCAGGAGTGGTAGCAGCAGGAGTGGTAGCAGCAGAGGTGGTTGCAGCGGCAGCCTCACTAGACGAAGTCTCTGCGGTCTCTGGACAGTAGGTAGTCGTCACGGTCACGGTCGATCCGTAGGCATCGGTGGTGACGTAGGTAGTGAGCGAGCTCGAGGATGAAGTGGTAGCAGCTGTAGCAGCACTAGATGAGGTCTCTGCGGTCTCTGGACAGTAGATAGTGGTGACCGTCACGGTAGATCCATACACGTCAGTGGTGAGATATGTGCTGGTAACGCTTGATCCTGAGGTTGTAGCGGCGACGGCAGCGACGGCAGCAGCAGTAGAAGCAGTAGAAGAGCTCGTGGTGAGTTCGACAGAGCTGGTAGAGCTGACAGAGCTGACAGAGCTGGTTGCTGAGGTCTCTGAAGTGGCTGCGATGGTGGCGTTGTCTCTCTTGAGTAAATTCAAAGCATTCCCGCCGATTGGAAAGGCGCTGACCGCAGAAGCGACCAGCAACGCTGCTGGAATCATGTTCAGCATCATCTTAAAGGAGTGTAGAACCTGATTGCTTAAACTGATAAGTGAGAGAGTGACTGTTGGCAATAAGGCTTGTTCAAAGAACGAATGCAATATAGTTTGAACACGCGGGACTTGAGACATCCCCTGGATTATAAGCCAAAGGGCCCCGACTCCTTCCGCTGCGTAATTTACCCAGCCAACATCAGCAGTCAATCAGGATTGTCTTTGCGCGCCCTGAAAAAAAACCGCGTCTGACGCGTCACAAGTCATCGGGACTCTGATAATCTGGTTATATGTTGCAACTATAGGATGTTCTAGGGCAGATACAGATTATTGCCGCGAGCACTAGAGTGTACAGTGTTGGTTATTAGGGTATATCATGTCAGAATGGAGGAAACTCGACTCCCAAGGGACGTTCCTGGCTGAAACGAGATTTCTTCATGATTACCCGATTGGGTAATAGACCGTGATCCTGGTCGCAATTCTAAAGGGGTGAATAGTGGCAATGTTTACCTGAACCCAGCTTGCGCAGCGTTTGACACTGGCACGGATTGTTCGAAGGCCGCGTTGGTAAGCCGCAGGCTATGGGGCGACCCACATAGCCTCATAAATCTGTGTCGATCTTCTCGCCCAAGTGCTTGCCGCGAAGCAATTTCAACTCGCCAACTTCCTCAGGGAAGTAAGTCTGTTTGACTTTGCCGTCCTTATAGTCTGGGTTGTACTTGTAGCCCTTGCTGTATCCGAGATCGTCCATCAGCTTTGTAGGCGCATTCCGCAAGTGTAGTGGTATCGGGGCCGCGCCTACTTGGGGCTCATTGTCAATCTTACGGTTTAATTCGCCCCATGCTCTGTAAACCTCGATGGATTTCGGGGCTCGGGCAAGTTTCACTGCACAGTGTGCTAGTGCCAGATCAGCCTCTGGTAGGCCCACAAGTTGCACTGCTCTGTAGGCGGAAATTGCAAACGGGAGGCAAGAATCGTCCATGACTCCAATATCTTCACTCGCAATACGGATCATCCGTCTGGCAATATATAGCGGATCTTCTCCTCCTTTCAGCATCCGTGCAAGATAATACATGGCAGCGTCCGGATTACCACCTCTCACCGACTTGTGGAATGCCGATATCGAGTCGTAATGTGCATCGCCGACTCTATCGTAAACCATTTGCGTTCTTTTCAGCACCATTCTCAAGTCCTCTTCGCCGACTTCGACCATTTTTCTTAATGCTCCTTGCGAGTCGTGGATCGCCTCGTCGGTTTGGTAGTGAGAATCCGCCAACTCCAACAGGTTCAGTGCACTCCGAGAGTCTCCGTCGGAAATGTTCGCCAGGTACTCTATCGTATCCGTAGCAAACTTCAGCACCGGCTGTCCATTCACGAGCTTACGGGTCTTATTAATCACGACCAAAGCCCTGCCAATGATCTCCTTGAGCTCATCTGCTGACAGCTTCTTCAACACGAACACTCTGCAACGAGACAGCAACGCACTGTTCAATTGGAAGCTCGGGTTCTCGGTGGTGGCTCCGATCAACGTTATCGTGCCTCTCTCCACATGAGGTAGGAAGATATCCTGCTGGGTTTTATTGAACCGGTGGATCTCGTCCACAAACACAATCGTATCACGACCCGTCAGCTTCTTCTCGTGGCGTGCTTCCTCAAACACCCTCTTGCAATCGCTGATTCCGTTGGAAGTAGCTGATAACTCCACGAACCGGCTCTTAGTCCGGTGACTGATGATTCGCGCCAATGTCGTCTTTCCCGTGCCAGGATACCCCCATAGAATCATCGATGGGATCCGGTCGTTCTTGATGAATCCATATAGAATGCCTCCTTGGCCCACCAGGTGCCGTTGCCCCACATAATCATCGAGATCTTTAGGCCGGAGTCTCTCTGCTAAAGGTAGTCGCGACTCCATCTTCAACAGCCGTATGGCATCTTGAGCGGTTGTTGCCCCTGCAGACGAAGATGGAGACGATGACAGTTGCTGCGAAGATCCCAGAACTTGAGAGGAGGCTTCTGCGCGCTGGATCTTCTCTCTGGGCTGGTCCACATCGTGATCTCGCTCGTACTTATAGGTGCTCTTGCGCTTTCGGCCCCCAGTGAGTACAGACGCGAGACTTTTCGCTGGTGGTTTCGGTGCAGGTTTCGGTGCAGGCTGATCTCGAGTCTTCTCACACTCGTCCAGATGCTGGTTTATTAGAGACATGGCAATGTCTTTGCCACAGATCGGACAATCAACCATGGTGAAAAATTACGCGGTTCCAGATACCCAGCTATAAGTGACAGTGTGTCTTCCATTACATAGTTAGATTACCTGTATCTATAAAGTCGATCACAATTCATCCTTAACAGGGTCCTGTCTGGCGGCCTTGGCAAGTTTCTTTCTGTAATCTTTGAAACTCTTCACTTTACCCTGGATCAAGCTCTTGATCATAGCACCTTTCTCACTAGCGGGACCCTCGTGCGCAGTACCGAACCGTGTCAGGTACAAGGAGATGCTCTTCTTATCCATAGGACCGTCGTACAACACCGTGCCTTCCTCGTGGGACAGCACGACCAGTTTCGGAGCAGTGAAGTTGGCCCCGAGCTCCGGAATCGCATCGATGGCAGCCTGCCGGTTCTCACCGGACAACTCGTTCATATAACCGAAATCGATCGAGTTCAGGAAGTCGATCGCAATTGCCTTGTACATTGGAGAAGTGGTCTGCCTATCGGAGATCAACAGAGTCTTGTTGTGGCTCGACCCGGACATATCGAGGAATCCTTCGATTCTATCGGCACTGACTCGTCTCACGTAGTTTTTCACTCTTCCCTTGACCATCTCGATCAACGGCTTGGCGGCACGCTCCTTAGTGTACGACTCAGAAGAGTGTCTTCTGCGAGCACTGTCAGCAGGGTCGCTTGGGTCGAATTTCGGAGGTCTGAACACTAAAACTGTAGGGAATCCTTCGATCCTGTACTCACTACAGAGCTGTCTGTTGGACTCCTGGTTGCAATCAACAGCACCGAACTGAACAAAGTCGTTGGCAGCCTTGGCAGCCTTCTTGAAGTCGTTACGGAACTGAGCACAGTAGCCGCACCATGGTGCGTAGAACTCCACGGCTGTAGTGTAGTTGGTCTTGTACACATAGTCGTTGAAATTGTCTGGGGTCAACTCCGCAATGTATGGATTCTTTGTGTAGAAGCTAGGCATATCCTTGTGCTCCACGGCCAGCACACTCGCCAATAAAGCTGCTATCGACAAGAGCTGTGAGAACATGTGGCAAATCCTCAAGATAGAGAATTTTCAAAGCTCGAAAAGTTCACCAACTGAAAAGTTTCAACTCCAACGTCATGATCACCAAGTTCTTTACCAACGTTCTGATCCGGTTCAACCCGTTCGGACCCGACGCGAAGGCCGCCAGATCCATTCTTTCACAGATTCCACCGGCTCTTGCCGGCTGTGATGTCAAGTTGGAACTTTTGACTCCAACTTCTGCCAAGAAACCAACCGTCGAGATCACTTTCAGAGACAAGCAGGTCTTGCAGGGCGATCCTACTACGATGGCTGGCGGCGACTTTACTCACATGTTTGATTCCCATTCGAGACTCTTGCAGTTTAATGAGGAGAAGGCCAAATAGTTGCATCTCTTCCAATTTGTACATAGTAATACTAATATACTCTATCGATAGACACTATAATGGTACTGTATTGTGATATTTAAGAGAAACAAACGACAATATAAGGAGATAAAACTGTTCAAGGAGGTTCAAATGTCTCCATCAACCACATACTTGTGGAATTCCACCAATCCCACGCCCCCCAAGACTCAACATCCACCAACTACTTACCACTGTAATCATGTCACGAAAAAAACAATCCGTATGAAGCCACTTCGTCTTCTGCCTCGATTGAGAGTTTGCACGCCTACGCTGGGAACCTACATCCCACGTAGGGGTCTCTCAAGAGATGCAAACTATATTACGACGCCAATCTTCTACGTTAATGCCAAGCCTCATCTGGGCCACTTCTACTCGATGACTTTGGCAGACGTTCAAAACCGATGGACCAAGTTCCAAAATAGAGAGACCTTCTTCACGACGGGAACTGATGAGCATGGGTTGAAAGTGCAGGCAGCAGCAGCTAAAGCTGGCGAGGACCCGAAAGCATTCTGTGACGGATTATCGAGGAAATTCAAGGACTTGGCGAAACTAGGAGAGATCGACTACGATCGGTTCATTAGAACGACGGATCCCGACCATCTGGAGGCCGTCAAGCAGTTCTGGTACACCGTGTGGGACAAAGGATACATCTACAAGGGCAAACATAGCGGCTGGTACTCTGTGTCTGACGAGGCCTTCTACACGGACCCTGATGTTGAAGAGATCACCGAGAATGGTAAGACCAAGATGGTGTCTAAAGAGACGGGATCCGAGGTGAACTACGAGGGAGAGGAGAACTACTTCTTCAAGATGAGCCTTTTCCAAGACCGACTGATCGAGTTTTACGAGGCCAACAGGCAGTTCGTGCAACCGTCCGTCTACTACGACAGTATTCTGAACGAGCTGAAAAGAGGCCCGCTGCCCGACTTGAGTGTGTCGCGGCCTTCGTGGAGGTTGCAATGGGGGATCCCCGTGCCTACAGACGACACTCAGAGAGTTTATGTGTGGTTTGATGCCCTCATTAACTATCTGACGTCTTTAGGTTACCCTAAGACTGCCGGCTACCAGTTGACACCTGCCACGCACCTCATCGGCAAGGACATCACCCGGTTCCATTGCATCCACTGGCCGATCTTCTTGATGGCTGCCGGCCTGCCACTACCTCGTAGGGTGGTTGTTCATGGCCACTGGCTGATGGGCGGTCGCAAGATGAGCAAGAGCAGAGGAAATGTCGCGGATCCGATTGAAGTTGCTGACATTTACGACGCAGATGCTCTGCGGTTGTTCCTCATGAGGTATTCTGTGCTTGACGGCGACTGTGACTACTCTGAAGAGGAGTTAAACAACACCAGGAACGAGTTCATTGACAAGTTCTGCAACATGGTCACCAGAGGCCTTTCGAAGAACTTTGAGATCGACACTGCCTTGCAAGAGATCGAGGCCAAGTCGTTCGCACAGCTATTGAACGACGTGGATGATCCTCAGATGCGGAAAGATCTGACTGCACTTGCCGACACTGTTAACGGCCTCGCTGAATCGATTGACGCAGATGTGTCTGACATGCAGATGCACCGTCCAATGGAGACCATCTGGGAAACCACTCGGCAAGTGAATGCACTCTTTGAGAAATACAAGCCGTGGTCATTAAAAGTGACTCCAGGCAAGACTGACGAGGAGAATGCCATGGCTACATTGAAGAAGCACCTCCTGGTGTTCTCTGCACTGGACACAATGCGTGTTCTGTTCATTCTATTGCAACCGTTCACTCCAAAGTACAGTGAACTGCTCTTGGACAGACTACATGTCTCACCCGAGAAACGTGATGTACTTCACACCAAGTTTGGCTCCGACTTGACCTTTGCACACAACGCTTACCACCGTAAGAAGGACAAGGTTCCTCTCACGAAGGTGAAACTAGACGACTAACTAGACCAATTACCTGTATATAAATAAACTATCCCAAGATCCTGAAAGAATCACACTGGAGAGTCCGCATGTTGAGCAAGGCACACTGCCCTGTCTCTGAGAAATCTGGAACTGCCACCACTCGCACTTCCGAGGTGGTACCGTCTTTACGACGGACCGTTACAGTGCTGGTCTCGAATTTGGGCTGATTTCCCACAATGTAGGCATGCGGAGTCTCGGTGAGACAGAACGGATCCGTGTCGTTGTATGGATAGCAGCAGAGGGTATCAGGCGCCGTTGGGGCCACATTCTGCCACAGCATGTTGGACTCGAGCAGTTTGAGACGAGATTCGTGTAAGATCTCTTTCCGGATCGGCGTATCAACACCGTCGCCGATATCGACGTGGATGTTTGGGATCAAATACTTGAACACATCGTTGACATTCTCACCACCAGTGGCAAGAATGCGGCAGCCGTTGAATTGCAGCCATGCAGGATTGGTGAGTCTCGAGAAGTTGCTCTGGCGCTCACTTTTCTGGAATAGCGAGCTATGCAACGGCTGCTTTGGTAGTTCCAACTCTGCTGGGTCCATGGATCCAGGCATGATAGTCACCGGTATAGAGATGAGCAGGCTGTTGATCCAACTGTCCAACAATTGCAACGTCTCCAGGTCATAGTTAGACTTGTTCACTTCTGCCCACTTATCTTTACCCTTGAGCTCTCTATTTGGGTCGTCCGTCACCTCCATTGAATTGCCAAGAATCACAATGTCCGTGGTCTTGGTGAGCATCTCAACAGCCTTGTCGACGTCTCCAGTGAGCTCACCCATCACAAACTCTTTGAGCAACTCGAGTGTCACCCTACCGGTGCCAATGGTCCGGTTGTTGAGTCTGAGGCCTGAAATCAACAGGATATTCTGGTCTGGTACATCAAGAGAATGTGGGACTTGTAAAGCAGCCTCCGGGTAGGCCACGTCAACGATCGTGAAGATGCCGTCCTCCACTTGCATGCCCAAAACACCCACAACGACTCCAGTAACCAGAACTATGTGTTCCAAGATCTCTCCGTCCAGTAATATCCGACCGGACTCATCTTCCAGTAGGATCTGATCAGTGGCTGGGTTCGAGTACGAATGGATCCGCGTTCTCTCCACGGCAGAGTACTTGGACTCGTCAGGGAACTCCGGGCCCTCGTAGATGTTCTCACTCACCTCTTTCAAGATGTTTGGCTTGTATTCCATGTCCACAAAGACCGTGCCGATCACAAACGAAGGAATACCGTTCTTTATGTCGAGGATCTTGTTCACATACTTGCACTTTTCGCCGTTGATCGTCTCGTTCTTCCACTTGAATTGTGCCATCTTCATCACACGCGACTTGAGCTCTTTTGCCCGCGTCTGGTACATATCCTTGTACTGATGATCGTACAGCCGCTTACTGGTTGGCAGCACGTACTGATCGTACTTGTCAAACGTCGCAGGTCGCTGCGATGCTTCTCTTTGAATAGAATCCGTCGTCATCATACGCGTAAGAAAAGGAAAAGATCCGAACCATTTAATATGAGGCCATATATAGTGACACTCAGATATCGGGTTACCGAGGATGAGTCGATAAACGAGACAGGTCCATCTACAGTGGTGATTCTACTTTCTAGAAAGAAGCTTGGGGGGCTAAATATCTACGCATTCCATTACAACCTCACTTGTACCATCTAATGGGTTCCCTTCTGTGAAACAATTTCATCCTCGAAAAAACCCAACACCTAACCACAACTACAACATGGAGCGCCTCGATCTTTCCACTTTCTCGAAAGAGATCAAGAGAGCATACGACGACGTTGTCAACGGTGATAAATCGTACGCCGTCTTCACCACCCAGAAGGACTCGTCTCTGAAACCGACTGCAATTGGCGACGGTGACATCACTGACTTTGTCAGTGAGTTTGAGGAAGGTGCAGTCCAATTCGGTACCATCAGCGTGAGTCCGTTCGGCTCCGACGTCAAGAAGATCGTTCTCGTTGGATTCTGCCCGGACTCGGCCCCATTGAAGTCCAAAGTGTCATTTGCGTCCAACTTCTCCGATGTTGGTAAAGTTCTCCACTATCACGTCGATATTACTGCCAGAGACTTCGATGATCTCGACGTCGACGACATCCTCAGCACCGTCAGCAAGGCCTCCGGAGCCCACTACTCAATCCAGGCTTTGGAGAAGCCTAAATCGTCTGGATTCAAGCCAAAGGCCAAACCGGCCTCTCCGGCAAAGACTGTGCCTCCTCCTGCCAAGTCTTCCGTTTCCAAGGCCGCTCCACCAAAGCCTGCCTCTAAACCCTCCACCACAGATGAGTGGGATGGCGAGAAAGAGGTCGAGGTTCGAGACTTTAACGAGAAGCCATTGGATACTGTTCCATCTGCTTACAAGCCAACCAAAGTTGATATCAATGCTTTGAGATCTGGCAAGTCCGATACGACCAAGACTCCAAAGGCAGTTCCGGTGAAGCCAGTTCCGGTGAAGGCAGTTCCAGCAAAGCCAACTCCTGCTGCTAAGCCAACCCCAACCTCTCCAAAGGCTGATCTTGGTACGGTGTCGTTGTCTCTCGAAGGAGGTCTCACGGAACTACCAAAGCCAAAGACTTCCAAGTCGGTGCTCTCCAGATACGGTCAGGAAGTCAAAACTCCGGAGTTCACTGCCAAGGCTCCAACTTTCGGCTACACTCCAAAGCCAAAGACCAACACTCCCGGTGGAATGAAGAATTTTGCTACAGAGAACGGACTGACGCCTGCGCAGGCTTGGGCCGCTAAGAAGGGCAAGTACAAGGAGGTCACCCACGACGACAAGCCTGTGAATGCTGCCGAAGTTGAGGAGACTACCGAGAGTGTGTCAAAGCTGAGCGTTGAGCCGAAGGAAGAGAAACCTGAGGAAAGAGCAGCTTTCCCACCACCTCCAAAGAGAGAGGTTGAAACTAAGCCAGAACCAGTTGAGCCAGAACCAGTTGAGCCAGAACCAGTTGCCGAGCCAGAACCAGTTGAACCAGTCGCACCTGCTGCTTCTACAAAGAAGGCCGTCGCAGAGTATGACTATGAGAAGGATGAGGACAACGAGATCTCATTCAGCGAGGGAGACGTGATCACTGCCATCAAACAAGTTGACGAGGACTGGTGGTTCGGTACCAATCCAAAGGGTGAATCGGGCCTTTTCCCTTCATCTTACGTTGGAAATGTCGAGGAAGAGACGGAGTCCACACCTGCTGCACCTGCCAGACCATCTGCACCTGCTGCCGTTGCCGAGTCTAAGCCAGCGGGACCTTCTGCCACTGCCGAGTACGATTATGAGGCAGCAGAGGCAAACGAATTGACGTTCAAAGAGGGCGATGTGATCTCGGACATCGACAAGGTTGACGAGGACTGGTGGATGGGTTCTCTCAAGGGCAACAGAGCGCTGTTCCCATCCAATTATGTCACATTAAATGAATGAATTAGATGTTCATGAGATTGTAGAATCTGTCAAATATTTTCACCTCACCATGGTAGAGAAAGTGTTTAGTGCCCCAGGTAAAGCGCTCATTGCTGGAGGCTACCTCGTCCTGGATGCCCAATACGAGGCGTTTGTGGTGGCCTTGTCTGCTCGAATGCACGCAGTGGTGTCTCAAGTGGCAGATGCGCCCATGACAACAATCACTGTGAAATCTCCCCAGTTCAAACAAGGTGAGTGGTCCTACGAGTTCGATATAGCCCAATTACCCCTGCGTGACCTGGCAGAAGTCAACGGTCGCAACAACCCATTCGTCAAGACAACTATTCTGGCGGTGTTAGCATATTTAAGTCCCAAGCACAACTACGACATCGTGATTACGATGTTTTCGGACCCTGGTTATCACTCTCAGCAGGGATCCAAAGCTCACAGCTCGACCAACGGCAAGACCAAGTTCTTGTATCACACGGAAAAGATCACAGATGTGCCTAAAACCGGTCTGGGATCGAGTGCTGGACTGGTGACATCGTTAACGACCGCTTTACTCTACGCTTACAATCCGGATGTTGAACTTCGTCAATGGCTAGATAGAATCCACAATCTTTCGCAGGTGGCACACTGTCTTGCACAGGGAAAAGTCGGTTCTGGATTCGATGTAGCGTCTGCCGTCTATGGATCGATTGTCTACCGGCGATTCGACCCGGCACTTATCAACTCGTTGGTTGATTTGGAGCCGGCAGACTTCTGCAAAGGTATCAAGCAGTTGGTCGACCATACCAACTGGATGATCTCCCACAAGCCATGCGGTATCGTCAAGGGTATTAGAATACTGATGGGTGACATTGCGGGCGGCTCGGAAACACCGAAACTCGTGGCTAAAGTGAATAAGTGGCATAATGCCGACCCACAGCGCGCAGACCAGACCTACACGGAGCTGAATGCCGCCAACATGACACTCGTTCGGTGCCTGAACGATCTGGAGACAGTGTCTGAGAAGGACCCGGAATACTATGCGAAATTGCTCGCATACTTGGACGCACACTCATCCAAAGACGTTCTGACCAGTGACCACGGCTTCCCCGAGTTGGTGGCCACTGCTACTGCTCTCAAGTCGATACGCAAATGGCTAAAAGTGATGACGGTGGAATCTGGCGCAGAAATAGAGCCGGACTCACAGACCCAGCTGCTAGACAACTGCGAGACGTTGCCAGGATGCGTTGGCGGAGTTGTGCCAGGTGCTGGCGGGTTCGATGCGATCTGCCTGCTGGTTAGCGACAGTTCCATCGATAACATCACCAGCTCCACTGCTGGAGACGCTCGGTTCGAGAACGTGAACTGGCTCGACCTGACAGAGCAGAACCATGGACTCATAGAAGAGAACCCAGACGACTTCCAAGGCCTGTAGGCATCGGTACACCGCAGCGGAGTTTTACTTTCAAGGCTGTGTGGACACCATCGCGTCGGGCAATCGTTACCAGGGTGGGGTGCTACATGAGCCGGTACTTGGCTGATCCTTGGCAGATCGAAGCCGACACCGTCATCTCCTAAGCCACTTTACAACTACAGCATATCTGCAGGAGAATTTGTCCCGCTTATCGCTGACGCGTCAACAATGATCTGGCTTATCACAATTATTTAGAACCCCAGATTTGGCTGGCCCATCTATAAAGCAATCTATCAAGTTTAGTAACACGAAATGGACGATCTTAGTTGCATTCGTGGCAATAAGGAGATGCCGGAACTGCAAGAACACTTTGATTACAACCTGTATCTTCCCCCTTACAGGTCAATGATCAACCCAGACAGATGTTATGACTACAGAAGCCATCGGTACGTGAACGCGAGCAACGACCGCGGGTCAGAAACTGGTCAGAGTCCGCAATCGTCCAGGATCAGCAGGTACATAACGACCCCATTGAACAATACGAGGCAGAAGATCATGGATGCCGCCTCTGATACTCTATCGATTCGATCACTACGGGGCCGGTGTGGCAAACAGACCACGATCTACGATCTACCGAACGAGATCTTGCTGCAAATCTTCAGTCTATTGAAGGAGGACACGCCGTCTATAGTGATGCTGCTGTACGTCGACAAGCGGATCAACGATCTGGCCAAAATCATTCTATATGAAGAGCCACAGATCACAACCACGTTCAGACTGGCTCAGTTCGTTCAGACCATCAATACCAGCAAGAAGTTGGCGATGCTTGTGAAGCATCTGGACCTTTCACAGATGACGATTGGCATTGATCTGACTGATGAGGAACGCCAAGAGTTTGCATCAAGTATCGTGTTTGGATTGTGTGACGGTACAGAGATCGGGGAGTTGCTGGATCGACAGTGGCGTCCGATCTATGCTGGCTGGAGAGACTTTAGGTACAGATTCGATCCACTGTATGGTGACCTGGCTAGCCATGTCAACTGCTCTACATCATTCGTGCAACCAGATAGTCATGTCTTCAAACGGAACCCAATCTACTATGCTTCAGCATTGAAGAACGACACACTCCAAACGGCATTACACCCACTTGAGTCGGTGCAATCACTGTATCCACAGTACAATTTCATAGGTAGTACACGGAAGAGGCATAGACCATTGGAAGTCGACAGTTCCAGTGATTCAGACGCTCGGTCACTCTCAAGATCAACCAGTTATAGCTTCGAGGAGGAGAAAGAGCTCGGGCTGTTCAACTCATTACGGATGTTTCTTCATGTCACCGTCAGCAAAGTGTCACACAGGCAGAGGAAGTCGAAGGATGTTGCAAACGAGCCTACCACAGACCCACCATCTAAGAAGAACACCCAGACGGATTCAGCTGCCAATGGATTGTACCAGCCGTATGGCACACCGCACCCTCAACAGAGCCAGTATCTTCGCCAGTACTGCCTCTCCAAGGATATACCGATCGGATACCTGCTACACTTGGTGAAGGAGTGCGAGAACTTGGAACGGCTCAACCTGAGCGGGGTTTCATGGAGTTACGACTTCTTGCTTGGCGACTACGAGTACTTTAATTGGCAGAGCTCGACAGGCCAGACCAAACCCATTAGAGCGTATCAACAGGAGTACCATTCGATGCTACCAATGGAAAACCAGGACCGGTCTGCTTCGTTCTCACAGTATAAAGTGGATAAACCGATCTACTGGTCCGATACCATGAGGGAGGTTGATTTCAAGGACCCTGAGTTACAGACACTTACTATAACGTCAGTGTGGCCTCTGATACTGAAATTGAAGAAACTCACCGTCTTGGAAGTGCGTAACTGTGTCTGGCTCAACAAGCCAACACTGCGCAAGCTGGTTATGAACAGCCATTTCCGCAAACGGTTGGTCATGATCGACTGCACCAATTCGGGACTGTCCAAGCGGTCACAATGGGCAGCATGCCGTACTGCACGCGAATGGAGACATTTCTTTCGTGATGAAGCCCGCCAATCTTCAACCAGCTGACCATGTGCTGAGCAGCTGACAGTGCGCTGTGGACCACCAGTCTACAGAGATAGGATTGCCACGGTCGTCCGACCGCCGACCGCCGACCGCCGATCGCTCCTGTATGTTAAGCTATGTAATTGTATGAGTGTTTTAATAATCCGTCAGATATCGCGAATCGTTTCCTAATGCGGAAACAGTCGAGAAGACCCACTGTCAGGCTGTTACATGGCTTTCCCCCTCTACGAAACCGGTAGAAAGTGCTAAGATTGCTCGTAAACACTTATTCCAAACTATGCGCTGCGGCTCAAATGATGACGTTTCTTTTGAACCCGCAACTGAACCTACCGAATTGGGTCGAACTCACACTGTCAAATATCTCCGAAGGAGTTTGGTTGACCCCAAGATTTGAACCCACCACCCCCCCAACAACGCCCGGTATTAGTATTGGTAGCAAATGCGTCCGTGCGTCGTGTCTCCTGTTCGCCGGTGAATTTATCGTCGAACAATGCGAGGCTGTAAGAGCCGCGTTAGCAACTAATTCGTTTACTTGGGACACTCCACAGAGCCCCATCAAGCGGCAACAGAGAACATATGTAGCAGACTACTCAGAATAGGCTTTGACAAGCTAGTATGGGTATTCGGCGGGCGACTGCCGATTTACACGATTTCCCCCTTCTGGTTGCAAACACAGAGTGAAATTCCTTCAATTCTCACACTACTATTGGCTGATATGACGTGTCACTAGGTCACAACCAATTCCTGGATAGTGTAGGTCTACGACGTATCCGCTACTGATAATTGGGTTCCCGCCACACTCAATTGTCACCAATATCAAACTAGGCACCTCAATTGGTGGCATGCGTAGCTTTTTGGAAGTAAAAAATATTCTCACCTTCTGCTCACTTCAACATTGCCTGCTACCAATCTCGAGTGGCCGAATTACCACGTTTAGGCATTTAAAACTTGCAACACTCGTGAACGCTGTGCATCAGAACTGAACACAGCCAAGATATCCCTTGAACCCAACGGTATCACGCGAGTTCCAACTACTTAGCTTTTGCTACCATTTGCCTGCACAAAAATACTGTTTTTGCTCGCAGACAGATCCAACTCACCACGCCAAAACTGAACCTCTCAACGATGTTACAACAGAGAAGTATGACGAATCCCATCCCCAAAGATCAAGACATCGGATCTCCTGAGCGTGGCAGCGAACCCATTGGCGCCGACTCCCGGAGGCCCAGCGGGGCTCCCATAAACACGACGTGTGCTGACGATGAGACCCCGCGCGTTGCCAAACCGGCGGGTCCAACCGAATGGCAGGCTGGCAGCCCAGTCATGGATCTCCCCCCAATTGCGTCGCTCGCGTCCAAGATCAAAAACGACCCTTACTACGCCGCCATTCCTCACATCTCTGTCGCGCAGCAACCACCACCCCCACCACCGCAACAGCTCGCCATGGCCGAGTACATGAGACCATCCTACGTGATGGCCCCGTCTATGTACGCAGAGCAGCCCGTGAACACACGCTTCCCACAATATATAATGCCGGGTGCAGTTGCTTACGGTGGATATCCAGCCTACGGACCACCATTCATGATTCCACAGCCGCCCGCTCCTTCGCCCATGCCTGTCACGGACCAGTCGCCGCTCTCTGAAACAGCACCTCTACTGCATGGCCATTCTGCGTCGCCCTCGCACCGTTCAGATTCGATCTCTTCGCGCTCTTCACACGTCAAAGTAGCCGTCGGACATGAACTTTCTCTTCTTGAGAGAGAACGTCAACGCACGCTTGAGTTTGTCGGTTCATCCGTCAAGAATGATATCAATCAGAACCTGGTCATGAACGGACATCGTCCTTGTGGAAGGCTATCTAGCCAGGAGAGGGACAGAAATGAGCAGATGGCAAATCTATACTCTGTGAACAACACCAAGAGCTTGGCAACCACCTTCAAGGTGAAGACTCGCCGTTCTCCAAGAAACAAACGCAAAGCGGCCGACCCTGATTGGGAGCCAAAGGCGGCAGACAAGGATGAACCGGAAAAGAGTCGCAGAAAGCGTCAAAAGGTTGAGGAAAGCGACAACAACGATCAGGACGAAGACGACGATGATGACGAAGACGAAGACGACGAAGGCGACGATAATGATGAAGACTATGCAGATGACCATGGCCGACCCGATGGACTAGTGCCATCGGCGGAACCTTCATCGCCTTCACAAGCTTCGGACAAGCCTGACGTGGTGTCAGAACCTACCGCTGCAACGGTGCCGATGCATCCTCCTCCAATGTATAGCCCAGTGTCTATGCCATATGCGCCGATCCATGTGCCAGCAGAGACTACGTTGACCGCGGATCAGCAGAAACGATTGCACACGCAAAACTCCAAGGTTAATGCAGACTTTAGCGAGTTTCCAGGTGCCGTTGTTCATCGCGCCTATGGCCACGTTGCTCCGCAGTTCAAACTACCAGACTTCCCTGTGCTGCCTGAAGGGTACGTGCCAATGCTTATGTCACCACAGGGGCTGCTTATTCCATTACAGTTTGTGCCATTAAAGAAAGCCGGAATCGTCGTTCCAACGGCAAAGCCTGTCTGGACGGGCGGATTGATCAGCCACATTTCTGACCCCCTGCCAATGCCGTTGCCTGCGAATGTGCCATCGGAGCCAGCGAAGCAGCCTCCTCCATCTGCACCAATGCTCCCACCTTCCACGAAGGCCGAGCTGCATCCAACAGAGAGAATTGCCGCAGTCAGAATCTGCGTGTTGTCGAAAGATTGCTACGAGCGAGCCTACAGTGGGAAGATTCAGATCCGGATCGAGGAGACTCCGGTTACAGTGGAACACCGTGAGAACGTGGACTACTACATCAGCCTCGGCAATGATAGGAACCGGCAGTTGAAGGACTTTTCTGCTGCTCGCACAGCGTTTGCTCGTAAGTTCAACATTTTGAACGGCAAAGTATTTGATTCTGGGAGTGACCATGTCCTTCACGGACTCGAGAGAGATATGCGTGAGAAGAAAGACTATGGCTTGGTTCGCGAGGATCTGTTCGATCGGTACCAGAAGGAGAAAGTGGTGTTTGGTTACCAGGATAAGGTTCTTGAAAGTTACGCGAGGATCTGTCTCGACTATACGATGCGGCTGAAGAAGTTCAAGAAGCTATTGATCAGGAACAGAAACGCTCTGCTGTCGTCGAAGGAACCGCTTTGCTTTGCTAACTCTGCCAAGTCGGAACGGCTCTGGCGCAGCTTCTTGAAGCAAGAGAAACTATCACAGACCGCATCTCTGATCTCACCGGAAGAGTGGAACAGTTTGAACGATTCCGAGACTGACGAGACCTCTGCCACGGATTCCAAGATCAGACTGAGAGACGGACCTGACGAAAGCCATCACCACGTCGACCAGTTAACTCCACTCCTGAGCTCTATGGATTTCGCCTCGTTGACAAACTATCGGTCCAGGTTGTACGAGACCTGTGTACTACGAAGCGAGAATGCACAGGTTTCAGACCAGGCGGACCTGGTGGAACTGATCGAGTTCTTTAGAGTCAAGTCGACGCTGGGCGATCTATATGAACTGACGGGCCGTTCTGATGCCAAGAAGAGACACATCGACACGGAATCTCACGGCAAGAACCAGAGTGCCAACGGATCACAACGCAAACATGCTCGTCGCAAGCTGTTGAATCTGACGACTGTGCTGGACGTGTCCGAACCTGACGAGGAAAGAGTCAAATGGCTCTCTTTGAATAGCGACGAGATCCGTGCAAGGTACACCAAGGCGTACCCATTACCGCAAGGGCTCAGTAGCAAGGAGATTGCTGATGACTTGAAAGAGTTGCACGGAGCAACCAGGCCGTTCTAGCTATGCTACTTTACTAATAGATGTAATACTGTTAACTGCCAGTCGCAGTCCCAAATTTGTCCTCCAATTACGTAAGCATTGCAACTCCGCCGTTGGCTCGTTGGAGGAAAATTTTGCTCCTCCTATTTCTTCTTTTCTTCTTAACCCAAGACTAGTCAGAACTACCAACTACTGATACACTATGACTGAAGAAGAGGTATGTTAACACCGACAGGGCGGCCCACAAGAGGGCTGCCGACCATATGGCAGCTTGTGCCTGAAGCAGAACGACGTGGTGGGGAAAACATTTGAAGACGATGGGGGGGCGATGGGCACCGGTGGATGGAAAATCCAGCAGGAAGCTCGTCGTGGCCGGCTGACTGATGAGGGATGTTGTGTAGACAGTGTGGTTTGCATAGCCCCGTCATATAGGCTGGTGAGGACGATGAGATGGCTGATCGACTGGTTGGCATCTCATTGATTTGACCCTCTTCCCTTCGAAAAATTTTCCACTCTGATTTGCTGAAACGGTGCAAGCAAGGTATGGGCAGCAGGAGACGCTGAAGAATTAATACTAACAGACAGCACGACGACTTCGATGTTGCTGACGCAGGAACATCCCTCACTTACCCACTTCAGTGTTCCGCTCTGAGAAAGAACGGATTCATGGTTATGAAGGGCAGACCAGTCAAGATTGTGGACATGTCCACCTCGAAGACCGGTAAGCACGGTCACGCCAAGGTCCACTTGGTCGGTATCGACATCTTCACCGGAAGAAAGTACGAGGACTTGTCCCCATCCACCCATAACATTGAGGTTCCAGTCGTCAAGAGAGACGAGTACGAGTTGCTCGACATCGATGACGGCTACCTCAACCTGATGACTGACTCTGGTGAGACCAAGCAGGACGTCAAGGCTCCAGAGGGAGAGTTGGGCGAGAAGCTCCAGGCCGACTTTGATGACGGCAAGGACTTGGTCGTTACCATCGTCTCTGCTATGGACGAGGAGGCCTGCACAGCTTTCAGAGAGGCTCCAGCTTCCTAAGCCTGATATCAAGACTCTTTATCCTAACTTAACTTAACGATGCTTGGTCATACACTGGCTTTGCTAGTATCTATATATGTACTAAGTTGACTATTATAAAGGAGGTAGCGATGAGCTGAGCTGAGATGCGACTCGACTCGGCGGATGTGGATGCGACGTGGATGCGACGTGAGCGCAACGTTAGCGAAGTAACTGTCACCCGGCCAGGTCCTGGAACCTCAGCCGCGCCAAGATCTTGTCCTTGTTACACTCCACAAGCTCTCCACCAACAACAAGCTCGCCAAGAACCTGATAAACCTTGTAGAAGCTGAAGATCAGGTCCAACTCACAGACGCTATCGAAATAAGCATCAAGTAACTCTATGAATAACGGGATTACCTCCAAGTAACTGAGCTCGTTATCGTTGGGGTCGATGCACACGACAAAGAACAGCCCGTTGAACCGCTTGTACACCAGCTTCTGGCCCTCGTACTCCACGAAGTTGGACTGCCTATGCTGATCTCTCGCCGACACCAACCGGTGCACTTTGCGGATCGTCTGCCATTGCTGCTCGCTGGAAACAGCTGTGTACCATTTTCTGAGCCGTAGTTGGCCCTGACGATTCAATGCCACAATAAACTGGATCGACATAGTAGCAGCAGTAGCAAGTCTCTATTCTATTAGCACCGCTCCGGATCAACCTGGCTAAGTTCGTTGGTGCAAGGAGGCAAAAAAACACGCCTCAGCACGGGAAGAAAATTTTGCCGTTTCTTTTGCATAGGGAAAAAAGAAGTAGGAGGTTTCAAACTAGGCCGATACACAAGGCGATTTGAAAATACTCTTTAAAGGTAGACCCAAACCGACCCGAACAGCCGCTTGCCACTAGACCAACCCACCGTCACAACCGATCAGAGCCACCTAGCAAGGTCAATAGAGAGCTCCCCAAGGCAAGCACATCAGTCCCTGACTACCGTCGACAGATTAGATAGCGAGCCATTGCAACCAACCACGACAACAAGAATATAGTGGTTGAACCCAGTGCCGCACATGACCAGATCATCAACCGAGAGCAACATAAAAAACGCTCCGGTCTCCCCATACATCGATAAGCTTCTATCGGATCCTCTCACTTTCAGAGCGGCCCGGTATCCGGACTCTGTCACCATCAGACCCTCATCGTATATTACATTTGGCAGCGCCGCTGCCAGCGCAGGCAGACGGCCCCGCAGAGAAAAGCGGCGCCTCGAGGCCCAACAGCGCAGAGAAGAGGCCCATGCCAGTCGGCCCAAGTCTGTCGCCGAGGCTGTGGCCCAATACAGCGGTAAACTGAGCCAGAAACGGAGCAAGATCAAGAGAAAGCAAGAGATCAAACAGGAGCCGGAGCAGCAGCAGCAGGACGACGACGGCGATTCCGACAGCGAGAATGACGACGATTTCCAGACGGCCGATGAGGATTCTTCCGACTCAGAAGTGACGTCTTCTGACGAAGTCGACGTAGACGAGTCGTCCGATTCCGAATCCGAGGACGTGGATACAGTCAAGGCCGACTTGAAACGAGACATGTACGTGACCGACAGAGAGGAGGACACTGAGGAGTCGGAGTCTGATGAGTCCTCAGGAGATAAAGGAACGCCTCCCACATCACCAGACGAGGAAAATGCCAAGAATCCGGCGTTCATCCTGATCCCAAACGATGAGTTCTATGACGTGAACGAGAACGACAATGATCGCGGGTCCAATGGTTCCCAACGCATATACAAGTCGTGGCGCGAGTTCAAGTCGCGTCCGTCGCCCGTCGGGCTCATGAATCACGGCGTTACATGCTACATGAACTCTGCCGTTCAAGCGATGAGCCACATCCCTGCACTCATGCACTACCTGGTGGATGTCCACTATGACAGACCCCAGGAGTATTTGAAACCGAACAGCGTCACCAAGACCTTGGCCGACACCGTCAGCAAGATGTACGGACTAGACCGTAACAGCGACCGCAAAGTGTCATACTTGAACCCACGTCGTCTGATCCGCAGACTCCAAGACATCAACTGCATGATGTCCGAATGGCACCAAGAAGATTCCCACGAGTACTTCATGTCTCTGATGGGACGATTGCAAGAGGACTCCACTCCAAAGGGTGCCAAGCTCAACCAGAGCATAATATACGACATCTTTGGCGGCCTTCTCAACCAGACTGTCACATGCCGCAACTGCGGACACATCTCGACCACCCAGCAAGAATTCTACGACTTGTCGCTGGGACTCGAGAATAAGCGTCGCCGTCAGAGCAACCTGCTCAACGTGAAACAGATGAACCAGTTGAAGAAGCAGATAGAGTCCAACGGTAATAAGGGCGCCGACGCTGACAACCTGTCAGAGCTGCTCACCAAACGCATCCAAGACGTGAAAGAGGAGGAGCAAGCTGACCGCCGCAGATCAAACTCACCACAGCCACAACAAACCTCTGACGAGCAGGAGACTCCGCCACCGGTCTATTCGATAGAGAACTCCATTAGATACTTCTTTTCGCCCGAGTTGATCAAGGCCGACAAGAAGGAGAAGACCGGATACCAGTGCGAGCATTGCAAGAAGTTGACGTCCGCCGTCAAAGTGTCCACAATCGAACAGGCTCCAGAGACTCTGGCCGTTCACTTAAAACGGTTCCGATTCAATGGCACTGCGTCAATGAAAGTCAAGTCCAAAGTCACATACCCAGAGATCTTGGATCTTACAGAGTACACCACTTCGATGAAGTCGCCTACCCGTTACAAGTTGATGGCTGTCATTGTGCACCAGGGTCGCTCTGTATCCAGCGGCCACTACATTGCCCACTGCAGAGAGCCCAACGGATCGTGGGCCACGTACGACGACGAGTACGTCAACACGATCAAGGCAGCCGAGGCGTTGAACGACCCGAGCGCATACGTGCTGTTGTACAGTAGAATGACACACAAAGAGATCGAGATCTCAAAGAAGACGGCACCGGCCAAGAAGAGACGCTCCACAACTCCACAGGGCACCAAGAAGCGCAGAAAGCGTTGATCGTACTAATATAATACATTGTCTACTAGCAATACTAATGTAACATGTTTCTATATACAAGTTGCGTATTAGCTCATGGAACAACCTCTATTCCAAGAGATTTAGCTGTACCAATGACACTCTTGCACACAGTCTCCAAGGGCAGGTCGGCAAGCACAGCATCGGTCTTTTTAATCTTGGCAATCTCATAGATATGTTTCAAACTCAGCTGTGCAAGGTATCCCTGTTTTTTACCACGACCTTTGCCCAGTTCAGCGGCTCCCTTATCCTTTCCGATAGCTTGTAGCAACAGCCAAGCAGTCGTAGGCGACGATATCGAGAAACTGAACGTTCTGTCCGGGTTGCAAATGATCTTCGTCGGAATCGGAGTGTCTGGGTGGTAACTAGCTGTTCTAGCGTTGAACTCCTTGCAGAAATCGATGGCCTTGATTCCGTGGGCTCCCAAAGCAGGGCCAACCGGTGGCGTCGGCGCAGCCTTGCCTGCTCCCACGATTAACTTGATAGGTATAGACTTGGCAGCGGCAGACATGATGGAAAGATTTTCAGGTTGGTAGGTTTTTTTTCCCCCCATTTAAGGATTCTTTCTACCCATAATCTATACAAGCTTCATTTGGTAGTAGTAGTACACTATTTCTTCTTACCCTTTGCCTCTCCCTTCTTCTTTCTCTCAAGAGCAGCAATGTGGGCAACACTCTGGTCGACCTGTGTATGCTTATGGTTCTTGGCAGCAACCAGTTTACCGTCGAGAGAGGGCAGTCCATGATCGTCGAGAACTTCACACACCTGGATCTTCTCAACGTATGGGTCTTCCAGACAGTCCTCAATGTTGCAACGGCATGCCGGTGCCAAAGTGACCATCTTAGAAACCAACGGGCGCACCTCCTTCGGCAGAGCAGAAAGTAGTCGGTCCTCTCCCATCTGGTTACAAGTATGCTTCGCTGTATCTTGGGTTTCTTCAGGTTCAGGCGGCTTCTCCGCCTCTATGACTTCAACACCATCCTCTTCATCGTATGGCGGAGGAGAAGGAAGTCTCTTCAAGAGCTCTCCGAAGGTAACACCAGGCTCCCTCGAGGCGAACATCTTGAAACTGTTGTCGCTCAACTTTGGAACTTTCCATGGGAACTTCTTGAGCACCATACAGCAGTAAATTATAGCGCACGACCAAATATCCACCGGTCTAGGATCATACTTGGTAAAGACACACACTTCTGGTGCAAGGTATGGGTCGGAACCGACGATTCCACTGGCTTCGACCAAGTTGGTCGAGAATGGATACTGGAACACGACGGCCGATCCGAAATCAATGATCTTCACGATACCTTCCTTACTGACAACACAGTTGTCTAGTTTCAAGTCACGGTGTGCCAATCCGATCGAGTGCAAGTACTCAACACCGATCAGAATTTGCTTGAAACAGCAGTCCACCTCTTGGTCGGACATTTTATCCGACATGACGATAGCAAACAGATCGTAGTCACAGTACTCCATCACCTGGTACATATGATCTCCCTCATATGCAATTTCTATCGTTTCGATGATGTTCGGGTGCTTCAAAGTAGATCCAACACAGTACTCGCTGGTGATCTTCTTCTTATAGTCTCTCTTTGACTCGTACGGGTACCGAGTACGGAACTGTTTGACAGCAAACACCCGGCTATCGCTTACACGCTTGACAAGTTTCACCATACCGCCTGCACCTTGACCAAGGTTGTCTCCAAACTTGGTATACCGTTTGGAGAATGGAATATTGGGTGTCATACTACCACCAACAGACACTGTATAAGTGGAAGCAGCGGAACTCTCGGCGGTTAAGTCTCCACTGTCGGTTATACTGGATCCTTCAGACTCCGGATTGCGCATTGTGAGAGGCGAGCTTGAAAGGTCGGAACTGACAGACCGATCCGTCGTATTCGGAGCAACCAACTTGTTTCCGCTTTCGTTGAGCCCATTGTAACCCTTGAAGTGTATGTTGTGAGGTGACTGTGACACTGGCGAAGCCGGTCCGCGAGATCCCTGGCGCTGCTGAACCAGACCTGAACTGAGATTGGACACGCGAGGAGACGAAGGCGACGAAGAGATACTGTTGGTGCCTGAGATAGACACAGAACGTTTAAAGAAGTGGCGCAAGTCGGCCATCGAGGAATGCTTCGATGCGAGACCAACACCAGAGCCACCATCGCTCGAATTCGACGAGGCCGGACTGCTTGAGACGACAGGGCTCGACGGAGGCTGGTCCTGTTGGCTCAAAGTCGATCTTCGGGAGTGCGTGAAGATGTTAGACAGACCCGAACTCGACTTGGAGCCAGGCAAGTTGTGACCTTGGATCTTTTGGCGAGACACAACGAACCGAGGCTCAACTTGGGACGTTGTTGTCGTGGAAACTGGAGCCGCCAACTTGGTCGTGGTAATAAATTGACCACTGGAAGGACCAGTGAAACTGTTATTCAGAGACGAAACAGACGCACTCAGATGCTCATTCTTACCGGCAGGGGCAGAGTATGGGATCATATTAGTGAATGACGAGTAAGAGCCTGACAGGTAAGGGTTGGTCGTCCGTCTCAAAGATGATGACGAAGGCGACGACCGGTGGCCGAAACTCTTCCCACCTGGCGTACGAGCCTCAGCGGCAGAACCTTCTGGGTGCGACATGGGCAAGTGCATCGGAATAGCATGCGGTTTGCCCACCGATCCAGAGCTGCCGCTTCTAGTCGAGGTTGCTGGACGGAACTCCTTAGGAACGTCGGCCACCTCGTGGCCAGCAGGGACCTCAACTTCAGTAATAGTGCTCTTACGGCCATCAGATTTTGCAGACTTGCGGGCATCATACGTCAGTTCACTGTCGAGGTCGGTCTCTGGACTGTCGCCATCGAGGGAGATAGTTGTGGTCACCGTTTTGTTATACTGAGATCCGGAGGCAGATCCATTGGACCCCTCGGACGATTGTGCCGGACCCTTCGTGGTGGTGTCAACGGCGTTCTTCTGCTGATGCATCAGCATGGTGAGGCCTGAAGCACCTGGCTTTTGAGGCTTTTCCGACATCTTTGATGAGGTGGATGATAGTAAAAACCGAAGAAAAACAGATAGCGCAGAATTATCAAATCTGTATTATGCTGCCATACCATTGGAGCACGAAAAAGGGCCCTTGCAAGGTCCGCACTTATTGTACAAGTCCTCTCTAGTCGACCGATCCACATTGGAACCCTTCAGATCTGCTCATGTCACCTACAACTTACTACCTAACATATTAATATATATAGTTGACACATCACGGTATCAAATTTCACCACCCGACGGCTGCCTCTCGAGTCGCTAGCTAAATGACTTAGTTTTTCAGCGCTAACCAAAGAGTGAGCCGATCAAATCGCCAAGGCTCACTGACTCCATATCTAGACCCTGTCGACGACCGAGTAGATCGTCCAATGAAACTTGCTGCTTGCCCGTGATAAGTTTTAGATAAGACGCTGCGCCGATCGACGCCCCGCTTATTGTTTTTTTTAGGGATTGCTCAGTATCTGCGTCTCTTGCGGTTTTCATCCGTCTCTGACCCACTTCTCTTACGAGATTCTGACGACCAGTTATCAGAGCGCCTGCTTCGAGTGTCTGAACGTCTGTCATAAGTGTCATTTGCGTCTCGGAATGATCTGGCATCAGGTCTAGCTGATCTAGTATCAGGTCTAGTCGGCGTTCTAGTTGACCTAGCATCGGTCCTGTTCGACCTATTATCCCTAGAATTGTACCGTTTATCATCATAACGTTCCCGTCCTTCGTATCTGTCTCTTCTGCCTTCATACCGGGAATTTTCGTACCGGGAGTTGTCATGTCGGGAGTTGCTGTCATAGCGAGAGTTGCTGTCATAGCGAGAGTTGCTGTTATACCGAGTGTCTCTTCTGTCGTCGTACCGAGCACTTCTAACTTCGGTGATTTTTCTTTCCGTGGTCTTAGCAGGAGCAGGAGGCGGCATAGCAGGAGGCGGAGGTGGAGGCGGAAGTGTAACGTCACCTTGCTCACGTTTACGCAACAACTCCTTCTCTTCTTCTAATCTCTCCTGAAGTTTTGATTTCGTGGAGGATGCAGGTGAAGTCTTTGCAGAGGTTTCTTCAGATTCAACCTTTGGAAAAGACTTTGATGATTCTTCCTTGGTAGATTCTGTTGCCGGTTCTTCAGACTTGGTAGGACCCTCAGACTTGGCAGGCTCTTCTTTTTCGGCAGGTTTGGGCTCTTCCTTTTTAGCCTTCGGTTCCTCTTTCTTAGCCTTCGGCTCATCTTTCTTGGCCTTCGGTCCCTCCTTCTTTGCAGCACTCTTCAGACCAACCAAACCATACGGTTGAACCTTTGAATTCGATTCCTTGGAAAGCTTGGCAGAAGTCTCCTCCTCCTTGGCAGCACGAATCTTCGCAAGTTCTGCATCTTCTTTCCTCTGCTGCTCGCGCCGTAGCTTCTCCTGCTCCAGCTTCTTCTTCTTATCCTCCTCTTCCTTCTTCTTGCGTTCTTCCACCTTCTTCGCCTTTGCCTCCTCTTCCATCTCATGGAACTCCCACTCAGGAACCAATTTACCCGAGCTGATCCGGGAAACAACCAGACCATACAATGCGTTCGATGCCAACTTGATATCTTCTCTGACATCCGTCTGTGCAATCTCATGCACCGAATCACCAAGTCTCTCTGCCTGGTCATCAACACCAGGATAGTCAGTAAGCAGACCCCTTGCAAGGATCATAGCGTTATTTCTTGTTGTGTATGCTTCAGAGTGGAGAGCTTCCAACGTATATGTTAAGAAGCTCTCGTACCAATCGTACAAGGTTGTCCGGAATGCTTCCCACGATAATGGATCGACATCCATTCCTTCTGAGGCAGGGATGACCGGATCCCGTTCATAGGCCTCTTTCGAGCAGTGCCAATTGTTCAACTTGATGATGACCTGATCGTAGAAGATACTGAGGTTTTCTGTTTCCACCGGAGTGCTTGTAAAGAGTAGTGTCTTCAAGAACCCGCCAGTGAACATAGCCTTCAAGACTGATAGCAATGAAAATCCAGCAGCGTTCAAGTGATGAACAGCAAAGAGGAATTCACAAACATACACGGCATCAAACGATGTATGCAAGACCCGTGGCAATATGCAGAAGTTGAGGATCTGGTCTGTAGCATCTTCACCTTTGAACCAGCCATCCTTCTCGGCTTCTAGTCTTTTCAACACAAGCTCGCAGTTGGTCTTATGTCTTTTCTCATCTTGGATAATGTATTTTGATGAGGATCTCAGTGAATCGACTTCCGAGGTGAGGCGTTTTTGGTCTTTGGAACTCAAGTCGCGCCGGCCAGAGAGTATCCGCTTATTGGCACTGATTCTCGCCTTGACTTCATCCAGCTCCATCACATATGAGATACGATTGTAATCGACGTCATATAGAGAGAGCTGCCAGAATGTTGAATAGAATGAAGTCGAGATCAATTCCCAGTTGATTTCTTTGAGAAGGTCTGGAAGTTGCTCTTGCAATCCCCTGAGAACACCAGTATAGTCCGAGCCGGCAAGTTGGCTTTCTTTGATGGATCTGCTCCAATGGCGTCTCCATACTTGGAAAGCATATGCGGGAGACACGTTGTATTCGCCAACAAGTTCAGTCACTGAGAGCATCTTCTGGGTGAAGATGGCAGATTTCACATTCTCGTCTATGGCTGTGACAAATGAGGTGATGAGAGCCGAGAGTTCATCTGTTTTTTGGTTAAGGACTTTGATTGGAGCCTTGGACTTCTCGACGATCTTCTCTGGCAGGTTGCAAAGCAAGACAAGCAGCTGGCTCAAGTAATCGAGATTGGTAGTAGTCATGAGCAACTTGGAACCGCTTGAACGACATTGATTCCGCTTGTCAAGGATAACCATGGAAACAATATTCTTGATACTAGTTTCAGCGTTCAACATGAGAATCTGCTTGGCAGTCAGATTGTCGATTTGCTGAATTCCGGTCATCGACTCGACGATCTCCTTAAAGAGAAGAACGAACTCTGCAGAACCACTGGTAAGGCTCTTCACTATGAGGGTAAGCAATGGCTCTATAGGGAAGGTATTAGGGTAACTCTTGCCGAGTTTTCCAACAAGTTCAGATAGGTTGACGAACCACTGGTTGTAGTTCAGTCCATCCTCTTGCACCGCGCTGCGGTTACCAGTAAACTTGCATAGCAGTTGGAACACAAGTGCTTCCCACGAAGCCTTGTTCAAGAGCTGCGAGGCCTGCACAACCAGGTCGGTGAGACTGCTGTAACTTTCAATATGGGAGACGAACGCGTTCGTAGCAGCCAGTGGGTTGTGGTAGACGATCTTGGTGAACTTATGCATCGATGTGTCGAGATTTTCGATAGAGAGTCGTTTCAGCAGGTCTTTCATCTTCTTCTCGGCAGTGTTGTAGTTCAGTTTCAAAGTGACATCGTTCTTGACGCTCACAGTGGTATACTCGCCGTATAGATTAAACCGCACATCTAAAGGATAGTGTGATGCGAGCACGTCATAAATGGCATTCACAGACGACATACTGTCACAGAAGAATGTTGCTGGGAACAGATAGGTTCTGTAGAATTGAAGCCATTGGGACTCGTCGCCATTGTTGTTTAGGCTCTTATCCATGATCCGCACAAGTCTTGCAATGAGAATTGGGTCTCTGGCGATCTTGACGCCGTTGAATTTGACGAGGAGGTTGAACAGATCGAAAAGTTCAGCTGTGCCAGAAACATTAGGTGTGACGTGGTTGATTGCAAAGTCCTTGATGCGAACAGGATCGACAAGTTTGTAGTAGTACTCTTCGATAGAAAGACGAGCGTACTCGTTGATCAAGTCGGCAATGTGATCATCAATAGATGGAAGAAATGGATACTGAGTGAGCACAAATAACACCCGGTCAAACATGCGCGACTTGATGAGCTGTGTTAAGAACTGAATCTTACCAACACCGGCAACCTGCTCTTGCACAGTCGGTGCCTTGACGGCTGTCGTCTGCTTGGTGGCTGTCTGTGTGATTGGGGCCGATTCATCATCGGAATCAGGAGCAAGTGGGGCTGCCAGAGCCAGAGCAGAAGCATTACTGCGATTGGCCTCCTGCTGTTTCTCCTTGTCGGATTGCTTACTCAACTCTTCCAAGAACGTGTTGTCTTCGGCAGTCAGATTGTAGTTGTGGTCAAGGCCAAAGTCCAACGGCGTTAGACTGTTGTAGATGAGATCAAAGTCTAGTATGCCTTCCCTGACCAGATAGACTAGCAATTGCATCTCTGAATCTGGGATCTTGGATGCGTTAGTCAAGTAAGTGACGATAGTTGAACGGAGAGCAACACTGCTGTTCGAATCAATATACCAAGGCAGTTTCTTGATCACTTGGTCGATGACCTGCTTGTATTTGGATGGATGGTGACTCAACACAGAGAATAGCACCAACAAGCACCGGTTGGTGTCGAGTTTGAAATGGCCAACGAGCCTTCTGATCACTGCCACCAGCGATTCGGTGTCTAAGGACTCATGGGCGATTCTTGGAGTCAATTCCGCCAACAACTTGGCGTATCCTTCACTGGACAGACCTAATGAAGAGTAAAGCTCCAAGCCGTAGTCGTTCAGTCGAGCATCCCTGTAATATTGACGATTAAAGTCCAGGAAAATGCCGTGTTTGAGTATCGACGAGTCAAGATATTGATCTTTGAGTGCTGTAGCAATACCGACTTTCTTGATAAATGGTACACTGGATTCGCCTGGATTACAAGCCTGAAACGTTAGCAAGAAGTCGACGGCGGCAGCTTCACGCTCGGCTATGTTCACATAGCTGTTGAGAACGGCATCAGTGAGAGAAACGAGGTTCTCTAGTGGAACTCGGTCGGGGCACTCAATTGCCGACACAACGATCTCGTAGAAGAGATCCAACGCACAAGACATGTCATTGGTGACTCTGGCGACGAGTTGTGACGTGTCAAACCCTTCAGTTAGAAACTGCCAAACTCTTGAAGACATGTCGATTCAAGGTTGAAAATTATATCCCTTTTTATGGCTGAAGGCTTTGGAGAGAAGCAGTTCCAAGCGTCCTTGAAGGCAAAGTTTGGGGGGCTTGGCGGTCCTGAAACGACTCGTGATGAGTTTATAAAGAATGTCAAGGCTGACACGTATGGATCTCTTGCCATGCATGGGCCTTTAACTGAGCACCTGAGTGTTGCTTTGGGAAAGCCTACTGGTGTTGTTAGAACCGAGTTGGTTGAGAAGATTGCGAGAGCCAGGAGGGGGTAGGGAGAAAGCAATTCAGATACACAGAGAGTGACTGACCGTCACAGAGAGCGACCGACCGTGCTACAATACGCTTCTACGATACAGTATCGATAGTACCCATTCGCATTCATTATCGATTACCACCCATTCACATTCATTTACCGTTAAGCGAGCAATGGCGTCTGATCTTCGACATCTGGAGCCGCGGGCTCGTCGGGGAACAAGGTATCTCCACCAGCAGTGATGATGGTGGCCAACAAGTCCAAAGCACTGATAACAGCGGCAAAGATCCACTGCAATCCGAATGTCTTTAGCCAAAGTTGCCGCAGCGAGAGCGCCAACATGAGGTAACTGGTGCAGAAGGAGACAGCGTAGTCTCTGAAGAGCAGAATCAATGTCATTGGAACGAAGAAGAAGACCCAGATGAAGCCGTTGGCAAGTAGTCTTGGCGGCAACGACTTGTTATGTGAATGGAACATACATGCTCCGTTCCAGAAGATCGCATACAGTGTCCAAGAGAGCGGCATGGCTGTGACAGGAACGTGGATGGTGAACCAGTCGGACAAACTGGACAATGCAACGGTGTTGTGAATGAAGTAGAGCACGAAAAGGTTTAGCAGATTGACGATGAGGATCGTCTCGGAGACGATGAAGAGCTCCTGGGCAAAGAAGTAGCACCAGAAGAATGTGAGCACATTGCTGATTATGAAGTGAGGTCCCACGAGGTCTTGCACACGGTCCTTGTTGGGCTCCAGAGTCTCATCCATATAGAAAGTCTTGATGAGGAAGACGCATTGGAAGACCAGCATAGTGGTGCAATATATCAGCATCAATACAACGGATCCGGTGAACGGGGTCTGGTAGTGGCTACCAAAATGGCCGAACAGGAAGTAGCCGTAGATACCAATACAAGACAGGATATACGAGAGCGTCGAGGTGATCTGGCTCGAAGTAATTGGCAACATGGTTTGAGAGTGACGTCAAAAAGTCTACCTCTGTGAGGTGATAATTTATTCTCGTACAGTTGCTGTTTGCTACATATTCCACACCGTTTGGACGGATCTGCACTGGGCAGCAGACCTGCACTAGGCCGCGGATCTGCACTAGGCAGCTGCTATCTTCCCTACTATCTTCACAGTATACTCCATCTATACACTATTTACATAAACTATGCCTTCTTTTCAGGCTCTGGAGTCTCGGTCCCTTTAGCAGGCTCGGCAGTCTCTGGGGACTCTTTAGCAGCAGCATCAGTGGCCTCCTTTGGGTACTCTATTGGTCCCCTGTTGGCGACCCAGTCCTCCCAAGAGCCTTTATAGTTGAGTCTCTTTGGGTATTCGGAGGTGCTTGCCAATTCTTCACTGATTGTAGATCTGACTCCTCCGAGGCAGTAGAACACCAGCGTCTTATCCTGGGCAGGCTTGGCAAATCCAAACGTAGATTCGAACTCTCCAGCCTCCACACCGTAGGCACCAGGAGATGACTTGCAAGGAATGTTCAAGGCGCCCGGGATATGTCCAGTCTTGTACTCGTCGGGCTCTCTGACGTCGACGATCACGTACGATGGGTCCTGATTCGTAGCGATCTCTTTCATCTTGGTGAATTCGATCACAGGAGCAGACTCTTCCTCTTCGATCACTGAGTACGATCTGCGAGCCAACTGTTGCCAGTTTCTCACGGCCAAAGCGATAGGGGCGGTGGGTCTAATACTATACGATCTAGTCAGAGTCTGGGCGACGTTGATCGATGGCAGCAACAATCTGGCCTCTCCACGGGTCGCCTGCGACACAATGCGCTTGGAGCAGCCGAAGGCTTGTCTAGTCAACTGGCGTGCACTAATCATCAACCGCTTAATGAGAATGAAATGACTGTGTTGGAAGTTAATAAATTTTGCCTTAGTGGCGCGAGCCGCAGCCTTTATTTAGTGAAGAAAAATCCGCCTGCAATATGCGATGGCACTAGGAGCTGCAAAAGGGACCAATTTCGATGCCAGAGGGCAATCTTGAGGATTTGGGCCAAGTTGCACCAAATTATCAAGATTCTCATCGATACCGACACGACATTCTTGCCGCTGTTGAGCTAGCTCTTCGGCAACAATTAACGGCCGCAAGTTGTTGCTGCGGCCTGGAATAGGTCCAAGAATGGCAGGGTTACAATCAGGCAATGGTCCGTATAATAGGATTTTATAATATAGCAATTGTAGAAGATGTGGGCAGCTTCTCGGCATAAACGATGAGCCGTGGGTCCAGATAGTGCCGGTGTATGAGAAATGGCATCGGATGGTCACAATTGGTGTCGGATGGTCACAATTGGTGTCGGACTGTCACAATTGGTGTCGGACTGTCACAAATGTAACATTATTAAGAGCAACGGCTCGGCTTGGGAGGACTCGGCAACTACATTCCAAACTGGCTTCCAAAGTTCTGGGCCATACTGCGAATGCTTGGGTCGTTCATCATCTTCATGATGTCTGCCTGAGACGGCATACCTCCGCCAGGCATACCTCCCATGCCTCCTCCCATACCACCCATGAGCTTCTGGGCCTGTTGGAGCATCGATGGGTTCGATTGCAACTGTTGCATGGCGCGCTGCATTTGCTGAGGTGAAAAGTTGCGTCCCATTCCACCCATTCCTGGCATACCGCCCATACCGGGCATACCTGGCATGCCGCCACCTCCTGCCTGCATATTCTTGGCGTTGACGGCCATGCGAGCAAACATCTTTTGCTGCATCAGCACTGCCTCGACTTCGGTGACGGAAGTTCCCGAGCCTCTTGCAACACGCACTATACGAGACGGTTGCTCTATGAAGATCTCTCCGTCGCTGTCCAGCTCCTTCTCGTTCATCGAGTCCATCACATAAACCATCCGCTTGAACCGCTTCGATGTTTCCTCCTCACCCACTTGGTTCATCATCTGGCCGAGTCCTCCAGGGAGCATCTGTGCAATCTTGGACAGTGGACCCATCTTGAGAATGTTGTTCAACTGTGTCTGCATATCGCGCAACGTGAACCGTCCCTCTTGGAAGTTCTTGATGGTATCCTTCTGGTCCAAGTTCAGAGTCTTGACAGTCTCCATCAGTCCCTGTATATCGCCGATTCCAAGCAGCTTGGACACAAACTGTTTGCCTGTGAAACTCTCCAAGTCCTGGATGTGTTCACCGGTTCCGATGAAAGCGATTGGTGTCTTCGTGGCAGCAACTGCACTGATGGCTCCTCCACCTCTAGCGTGGCCGTCCATCTTCGTCAGCACGATAGCCCCGAAATTCGACGAGTCCTTGAACGCCTTGGCCTGGGCCTCTGCCGCCTGTCCAATGGACGCATCTAACACCATGATAGTCTCATCCGGCTGGATAGCCTGCTCGATTTGCACCATCTCCGCAAAGAGCTCTGTCTCCTGGCGGTGACGTCCCGAGGTATCCACGATGATGATCTCGAACTTCTCCTTCTTGAACTTGGCCACACCCTCGCTGGCCACTTTCACAGGGTCAGCCTCAGTATACGAACCGTAGTAAGGGATCCGAGCTTTGGTAGCGTTCTGTTTCAACTGGTCGAACGCACCAGCACGGAACGTATCGGCGCACACCATTCCCACTTTGAATCCACGCCGCTGGTAGTAGATGGCAAGCTTTGTACAGGTGGTAGTCTTACCGGCACCTTGCAAACCGACCATCATAATGACGTTGGTTTGCTTGTGCTTTGGTTTAAACACTGGAGCACCGCTGCAGTCAACAAGACCAACAAGCTCGTCAAACACCGCCTTCTGAATCAGCTTCTTCTTGTTGGAACCGGGCAAGCTAGCATCCTTGTCGATCTTCTCCTTGAGTTTCTTTCTTAGTCCGATCACCAGCTTGATATTCACGTCCGCCTCCACCAGGGCATTCGAAATCTCCTTCAGCATGTTGTCCACGATGTCCTCATCGACAACGCTGGACGATGTCACCTCCGACACAGCAGAGTTGATTCTCCGTCCAAGATCTGCTAAAACCATTCGTCGTGAGGAAAAATCTGCCACTTGAGGTTTCTATTTTATTTACTGTGATGGAGCTGTTCACTTCCGTTCAGAACTCCACTGCCAACATTCTGGCGGGTAAATCGTACCAAGAAGATCTTGGCCCGTCCATTCTATTCTTTGCAATTGTGGATCCGACGCAATGTGACGGGAAATCTCAGGACACTCAGGAATTGAAGAAGAAAATCATCACTTACATCAGGTTCGATACTGAGGTGTCAGATGAGAGGCAGGTGCAACAACTGGGGCTTGTGGAAGGTCTGGACGAGTTTGCATTGAAGTTCTTGGGGTCTCCAGAAGGCGGCAAGTTGTCAGATATAGAAACGGATAAATCGCGGATTGTTTGCGGCCAATTCGAGCAGGATGTGCACTTTGTTAGCGGATTCCAGTTTGCTCAGGTCGGTTCCAAGTTTACAGGGCGAGGATTGGCCTCACCAGAGTACTTGGCGCATGAGTTGGTGCTCGGATACAAGCGGTGGTACCTGAACTACGGCAGTTTGAAGGAGAGTTACTACCGGAAAGATTTCATCAAGTCTTGGTGGCAGACATGGCTAACGAATCGGTTTGAGTTCCGAACCAGCTTTAGCATGAACGATAAAGGGTTCTTAAACTTGTTGGAAGGCAAGCGGGTATCTTCCGTGGAAGTGACTGAAGATCTACGCAAGAAAATCCACGACGAAATGGCACAGTTGATCCGATCGGAGCCGGACTTGGTGGATGCATTCGTTATCAACAGCAACTGGACTCCGTCTAAGAACTACGGGCTGATCTACAGCAACGACAAGTCGGTGATATCTTCTCAATCGCTGAAGGACTTGGCAGAGTACCTAGAGCGGTTGGACTTTGACTTTGGACTCAGCACTTATGCTCTCAAGTCGACTAATCTGCCCTCGCTAAAGACATATCTGACGAATATGCGCGAGATGAATTCGATCTCCAACGAGGGCCAACTCAACGAACGGTCGTTGATGGAGCCTGCAATATACTTGCAAGAGCAACTGACCACGCACGTTTTCAATCCGTTCGTCACCACATTGCAGACGCTGGGCTCACACTTGCCATCATTACCAGACCTCAACTGGTGGAGCAACACTCCTCCTAGCGAGGCGAGCTCTGTGGATCCATCAGTGAAAGAATCGATGGAGACGGCAGCGAAATCCGGAAAGTACCTGCTGGGTAACGTGAGTGGAGACGAGATCTCCAACCGCAAGGTGTTTGTGGAGATTGACGGTCACAGCGTGCAAGTGAACTTGGTGTTGTACGAGATCAACGGTGTGCTGTTCGTGCTGTTGTACAAGCACGAGTCACCGTTTCTGACCGAGCTCGCACATTACCAGTCGCTTCGAGAGAAACTCGACAGACTATATGAGCTTTACTTTGAGCGGCTGGTGGTTCAGCAATTGGAGTCTCTCAAGAAGGATTTCGAGACCAGACCGAATTTCTACCATGTCGTCTACGATAGGCAGCGGGCGGTGTATGCGACGTCTTTCCCTGAAATTCCAGATGAAATGGAGGTCAGACGGTTGAAAGTGGCCGACAATGAAGCGGGCGGCGAGTCGCGGTCACAGATGATCAATCTAAACCTGAACATTGTGAACTATCTGTTCAAAGATACCAGACTGCTGGAATTTGAGGACTTGGAAAAGGTAGTGAAATTGGGGAGGAACTGGTGGATGCTGGTGCAGTACGAAGGTCCACGTGTGGTGATGGTAATGAAGCGGTTCAATCAGAAGGATATCGACTTTGGGTCGGAGGACCTGCTGGCCTCGTTTGGTGCAGACGTCTCATCTTGGTATTCAAAGTTTAGCCTGTGATGCGTAATAATTGGAGAGATGTACAATAGACGCCATGTAATAGATATACCTCATGTCATACTAGACGGATTGCGTGGCCATGTATACTGAACTAAGTGGGGAACATCTTGGAACTGCGCCTGAGTTCCGTTATAATATGCGACCTATTGAAATCCTGTGCAACGTGGTGAAAAAGATGAAATCAATCGGCAGGGGTAAAATTGGAAATCGCGTAAGATGACTAGTCTTATATTGATTGCACTATGGGGTTTCCTAGTGCGCTCGGGCTTGGCCCGTGCAGGGGACGAAATTGGGGCACTGCTAAACGCAGTAGAGCTGGAAGAATTGGGCTGCCATTCCGCCGAGGGCAAAGATTGCTTGTATGAGGTTATCAGTAACTATGCGGGGCAATGTGACCGTATTGACGTGATGAATAGCATGCAGAGGTCAAAAATAGCCATTGAAATGAGCCAATGTGTTCTGAACAATGATTCGACGCTGCTGCCACAGCAATGCACTGGTACACTGTCTACGCAATCCCAGGTGCAGGCCTGCGTCTCGCTGCTAAGTGATAGCGCAGTCACTTGGACCACATATTTTGGGTATCTGAACATATTGCCGAGCATTTGTCAGTATTACCGGGAGCCGCTAGAGACGGAGCGCACTTTAGACAGATTTAGGCGCCTGGGCGATATCTTGGAGCAGATGCTTGATCTTGCCGAGCCGCTGCTGGGCGGAGAGCTCGAAAAAAAATTGCGGTCTAGGATGGAGGAGATCACTGAGGCTATCGCCCACAATGCGACAGTCAAGGTGGACCAAATGCTAGACAGGATGGCGAAACAGTCGAAGAAGTGGCAGTTCTATCAACAGCGGGAGTGGGCTCAGGTGGAATTACGGACGAACGAGACGGCCAAGATTATCGGGTCGCGATTGGCGGGCCTAGACCGGATTGCAGCAGAATCGATCAATCGCACTGCACTAAACAGCATCAAGTGGTTGCAAGAAGCTATTCGCAAAGAGCAGGAACAATTACACACTGCACTGATAAAGGATGAGGAGAGTCTTGTGCAGCAAGTGCATGGTCGACATGACGCATTGTTGCGTTCGTACGACGTGGATTTGCGTCAGGTGAAAAACGAATTGAAGGAAACAACCGAGAGCTTGCTATCTAGCTCCAGCCTGCTCGTGGGCTATACTCACCACACTTCAGGGTTTGTGCACACCGTGTGGACGTGTGTGCTGACATTGGTGGCCCTCACCGCTTCATATTTTTGGGGCTCTTTGGGGCTGCGGTTACCGGTGACATTAGCTGCAACTTTTTCAGGCGTGTACTTCGGACTGAAAACCGGGGATATTATTCTGCCCTGATTTCTTCTGGGCCGTCGCGGTGAAGACGGCCAGAGCTGGGTGTATCGGTAACGCACACACGTAGTTGCAGTGGTTTTCATTAATCTGGGCCGCGGAGAAGGGTGGCGGTGGTTTTTCAATAATCTGGGCCACTCCTCATGCTTGTGGCCGTAGGCACCGGGTCCTCGGTGGCGCCACTAGGTCATTTGCGGAATTTTGCGTCGCTGCGATATTTCAGGCAGGATGTGGGATTTCATTGTCTTGTCTAAGTGCGAGGGACTTCCTCGGATATATCACAACAACTCAGGGCAACCCGAGCTCTCGTAGATTCGACGCAAATAGCGTCCACGGGGGGGCGTCTTGCCCAGATAACAAATTATGGCGGGGTCATCAACGCCTTGCTAGGTAGGAGGAATTCAACACGCATAAAATTTGCTGCACCGTCCCCGACTGTGTGGTGCTATCAAGTTGCCGAGGAAGAAGTTTTTTTCCCTCCCCCAGCGAGTGGTGCAACTAAAGTAGCCCGCAACATGTGACGCTAGAGTCGTCGAGGCAGTTCTGTGTGGTGGTCTAGGCTTGCTATCAGTTGTGCCCCGCCGAAATTGGTTCCGGCTTCCAAGCCACTCTCGTAGGCCGAGTCACATGCTACATATCGCTTGTGTCATCACCCATTCAACGTTGCCATTATACGGATTCCAACGTCGTATTGCTTTTTAGTAATCGCATTAATGCAAATATAAGAAACCATTGTCAAAGTGCGGCCAATTGCCATCTTTTAGTAGCAATGGTTGGCTGCGTTGGGACGAGCTCAGGTCTGAACAGAATGGCCTGCTCGGCCAACTGTGTGGTAGTTCGTGTAGGGTGTGCCTGCCAGTTTGCCCACGTTTCACTGGAAGTGTTCCCAGTCCAAGGGGCGGAAAAACCGTCAACCAGCCAAAGTTTTCACATGAGCACACTCTCGGCCGACACTAAAAGTGGGTCAAGCAGATACCAACAGTTTAGCCTACCAGCACATTCTGACATAACCCACCTCCACCAAGCCGTGCCCGAACGTATCGGTACAGGGGTGCTATAGTGCAGCGTGAAGCGGCAGCAGGTATAATTGTACAGCAGACAGCCCGGGCAAAAAGAAACGCAGTCTCCTCACGCTCTGGCCATTGTATTCTGGGGTCCCAAATCACACCCACCTGTATAACGGAGAAACTTGTCTCCGCCAATTTGGTCATATAAATAGTTCAACCATTGTACGTCATTTCTGTGACTTGTTGGTATCACTGCCTAGTGATTATCTGATTATTGATTACTAGCAGTCTCTTTCGGCAACTGGCCCGGTCTCCTATCACCTGGACCGTCTTGCCCTTTACATTATTCTATGCCTTGTGTGCCCTGCTCGCCACTTGACCCTGAATCCACTCTCGATTTCCCCTCTCGACCAGCTATGGTTGTGCCGGTTCAACCCCAACGGCTGCCTCGGCCGGAACAGCACCCGATCTATGCCCCCCAGATGCAGCCCTTCCGATATCAGCAGCAGCAGCAATATCCGCCCGGTCAGCCTTACTATGTCTACCCGACCTACTACCTGCCCCAACAGATGACCCAGCTCGTTGTGCCGCCGACCCCCCAGCAGACCATACAACGGCAGGAACCTCAGGAACCGCAAGAGCCTACCGTGGTCAACGACATGAGAATCACCACCAAGCCCACCAAGCGCAAGCGCAAGAAGTACCACGAGGTGGAACGACTATACAAGTGCAACTACGGTGATTGCACCAAGGCCTACGGCACTCTCAACCACCTCAACTGCCACATTGCACTGCAGAAGCACGGCAAAAAGCGCTTGCCCTCCGAGTTCAAGGAGCTCAGAGAACAGCTCAAGAAGCGTCGCTGGCTCGAGAAGGAGTCCACGGTCCGCCGGCCCAAGGTCCCTTCCACCGAGCTGTATGTGCCAGGCCCTGATTACAGGCGGGCCTCTCTACCGCTCACGCCCTCTACTCTGACCAAGTCTCGTGCTTCCATATCGTCCAGTTCCTCCCCCTCTCAGATGGTCCCGTCCGTCGTTCCGCCTGCCGCTTACCAGCTGCCTCAGCTGCCCGGGATCTCCTCCATCGCAAACGGATTCTTGGGGAATCAGCAACAGCCACAGCAGGTCCCCTCTCAACAGCCATCGTCATTGCCACAGCAGTCCTCCCAACCTTACTATACACTATACCAACCTGTCGACTCCGTGCAAGTCAGACAGTTGCCCAGACTACTCTCGCTTCCTGCTGTTCAACCAATGCCCGCCCCCTGGCCCCAAATCCGCTACACGTCACTGCCCGATGGCGGCCCGGGCCCTCCAACAGGTTCTCTGTCCCTCGGTTCCATTTCTAGATTCCAGGCACAGCCAACCAGCCCTACCTATGCCCCGGCAGGCAACGTCTACGCTGGCTACACTCTATCGCCGCCTAAATAATGTTAATATCGCATCTCATGATTTCATTTCGATCCCGTCTGCCGAAGAGGCGGCCAATCCTCAACATGGAACGACGCATCGTTTCAGTCTGTCAGTGCCGTAGTAATGCAGCAATTTTTCGTCGTAAACCTTTCATACACACACCCCACCCCCAATAAGTCTAGATCTGTGGCTGGGCACTGCAAGATTATGCTCGGCATTTCGTATCCTGTCGACGACCATCCGTGATGGGTTGCTAACATTATCGACTCTTTTCTTAATTAACTGTCTGCATAGAAACCGCTCAATTCTGGCATCTGGAATAAGCAATAATGGCACATGGAATTCTCGTGGAAGATCTGTGCATTCAATTCACAGCGATAGCTTTGCAAGCATTCTGTTGTAGTTACACCATGAGGAACAGAATTACGAAACAATACGAGACCCAAGTGAGCCGCAGAAGCCGCAAAAACCCAGTGCACCTCCCCTATTTCACTCAGAAACCTGCTCAAGAATTATATATCTTGCATCTGTTCGGCATGCGCAATGTACTGCGCAGCGTGTTTAGCCGCCCCTGTTGTTGCCAGAACGAGGTCGTCTCTGATGTGGAGTTCTTGGCCTGTCCCAATAATCAGGCTAACGTAGCTGGAAGATATCCTGCTGATTGTCACCGTCGATATCTTCCCGTCGATATCGGAGCCGGTACTTTCCGCCTCTTTCAAGAGATCATCAAGTCGAAGATCTTCGATGTTTCCAAAGCCAGTGACAGCCCCTCCCATGTCTGAGCTGCCGCGCCGAGTAAACTCCCGGTCTTCTGCGGCTATTTCTGTCCGCGTCCATTTATTGCCGTCGTATCCTGTTCCTGTTGCCGAGCCTGCCGGGCCAGTCTCCGTTGCACCGCTTGCTGTTCTCACGTGCTCCGGCGTCACAGTCCCCGCCTCTAGAAGCTTCCGTAAAAGGCTGTTCACCAGACACCACGTCCTCAGTCCACAGACAAAGTCCCTCAATCTATCCAATGTAGGAAGGGCAGCCTTAAAGATTTTAACCATGGGACAGCCCGTCAAAACGGCGATCCGCAGCTTTTTCTCGGTATCCGTAAACTGGAGAGTAGCAGACCCATTCTGGTTGATTTCGCTGTAGAACCCATCCAACAACGTATCGTCCATGCCGGACCGCTCCTGGTTGTTGTTGAAGTAGTCGTTCTCTGCCGACCTCACTTGGTAATCCGTCATTCCAAGCTCCAACAGAAGATCGCTTGGAATCCAGATACTTGGGCACAGTTCTAACGTGAGCAGGCTTAGATTCGACTGGATCATCGTGTCATTGCTGTTGATCAGCCATTGTCCATTCTCAAACCACTCCACTTTCGTCGGCGGTTGCACTGCCGTTGTCTTGGCCGCTTCACCATCGTCGTCAGCGTCTTCCTCCTCGTCTAAAGTTGCTGTTTCCTCGTGGAAACTCTCGGTGATCTTGAAATGGATCAGATACGGACTCAGACTCTCTGTAGTCTGGATCTGTGAATGCTCTTGCAAATACTTACTCACAAACCGGTCGTCCTCCCATATCTTCAAGAACAGACCGATTTTATCCTGCTGATTCATCAGAATCTGTCCCAATCCAGCACATCCTCTGTCCATATCCTGCACGATCTCACTTTTCGTCAGCGAGCTACCGGTAGCCACTTTGATGTGGTCTCTCTCGTACTGTTGGACATTGACCAGGTTGTGTGTGAGCTCGTTGAAGAAGTTGAACAAGTCGTTCGGAGCAGCGTGAGACAACCGATCGAACTGGCTCAGAATTCGCAGGTTCTTGTTGAATGCATCCAGTGTGCTTCGTTGCAAGTTCCATAGAAGTACCTTCTCCACGGGTTCAAAGTCTTTCCAGCCTCCTAGAAAGTCGTATGTCTCGCCATTTATCTCTTGCAAGTTGATTGCACTTGAGACCGACACATTGTGAACTTTTCCCTCTTGGAAGTCGATATCTATCAGCAAGATCTTTCCACTGAGTGACAATCGATCAACAATGTGCCCTTGCACGGCCGACTCTGGTGTACCGGCGTGAGACCCAATGGTAAACACCAAACTTCGCTCCGCTCCCTGTTCAACACCATCCGCGGCCAACGTGTCTGTAAACGTCTCAAATCCATAGATATTCGACAATCGCTTGATACCTTCGATGCTAACTTTACCGGGTCTCTTCAACAGAATGTCAGATATCTGTGACAGCGGTCTCAGCAGTTCAGGATCGATCGTCGGCATCCCTTAACAAGTTGAGGTTTGGATGAAAAATATCAACGAAATCATTTTCTATATATTACAGTTCATCATGGGAATCCGAGTCCGCTGGGGCCGTCTCGCTAGAGTTGGACTCCGTTGAGACAGACTCAGTGGAGACAGATCCACTGGAATCGGCTTTCTTCCTCTTTTTCAGAGCAGCCTTCAGCTTCTCCTCTAAAAAGGTGATCCGTAGCTCGTGCACTCTCTGGAGCTCTTTATAAATGCTTTTCAGATCCTCGATTGCTTCCAATCCTTCTTGGTGAAGTTCAACAAGCAGCGTTCTAGGCTTCTCTTCCTTCTTCTTCATCAATGCCTCCACTCTATCAACGAATTCACGGATATGATCGATCGAATCCTTGACTTCTTTCTCGAACTCAGCTCTCATCTTGAGCTTCATCTGTCCATTGGTCTCGTCAAAGTCAACCTCATGCTTGTCGTAGGTTTCCTTCATGTCCATGGCATCCTCTGACATCGTCAACATAAAGTCTTGAACCTCGCTCAACACCTCTGTCGATTTGTTGCAAAGAATTCCAAAGCTTTCCGAGCTCAGCAACTCATCCGGAGTGTTCACATAGGTATCCAATTTGTCCTTGTGATGAGTCAACTCTTTCAATTTCTTCTCGATCTGCTTGGCGGAGCTTGTGTCGCTCTTCTCTTCAAGCCAAACCAGCAGTTTGTCGACCATAGCTTGGCCTTTTCTGACGAGAGCAGGCGGACTCTTGGCAACGACATCGTCGTCTTCCAAGTAGTAACGCATGTCATACAGAGAGCTCTCCAACGAGTTGGCAATCTCCTCTCTGTAGATCCTCTCCTTATCCTTTCTATCGAGTCTGTTCAACTTAGAGATCGATGCCTTACGCTGTTTGTCAGTCATCGATGCTGGTCCAGTAATCGACTCGTCAATCAACATCGGCTTCTCATCACAAGTTATCACCTCCACGCCCACGACACTGTTCAAATCGATGTAGAAGTAAGCAGTGCACGAGTCGTTGTCGGTCTCATTCACACTGTACTGACGGATCAGTTGCGAGTTCTCAAACAAATCCAGCTTTCCCCCAGTGAAGTTATATGGCGACAAGTCGCTCCCTTTGCTTGAACCATCAGACACCTCAAACAGGTTCTCGAGCCGAGCATCAACATTGATTGTACGACGGCTCCTAAATCCACCCAGAGAGGCTCCTCTCAAGGTAAGTCCAAACACTATAGCCTCGTCGGCATTGATGTTCTTGGAGATCTTGTCAGCACTTCCTAGGTACGAGCTGAGACTCTTCTGAACGGATGGGATTCGAGTCGAACCTCCAGCCATGATCACCGAGCTCACATCTTCAAACTTGAACTGTCCAAAGGCCTGGTCCAGCACCAGGGCAGACCGCTCGATCAACTCAGACGCACTCTGTTCGAACTCGTCACGGGTCAGGGTAGCTTTGAAGTCGTGATCGTCATACAGGTTCTCGATGGAAACAACTGTCTCGGCATTGGCACTGAGAACCAGCTTTGCCTTCTCAGCAGACTGCCACAGTCTGTTCATCACTTTAGCATTGGCCAGCAGCTCATCCCTTGGAATGGACGAATGTTGCTCGAGGAACTTGTCAACGAGCAGGTTTTTAAGAATGGCAGTGAACGATTCACCACCGAGCGTTCTATCAAAGCCATATCCTTCCACTTCCAAGGCCAGAGTATCATTAACGTTGCTCATCGACACCAATGTAGCCTTCGTAGAGCCAGCGCCCATGTCGTAGATGATATGGTACACCTTGTCGTCGGAGAATTCTCGGTGCTCGGCATAACTTATGGCAGCAGCGAGACCGTCATCGATCAACGAAAGAACATTCAATCCGGCAATATTAGCAGCATCTATAAGTGCCAAGCGCTCGGCCTGCGTGAAGTAGCCAGGAACACTGATGACAGCATCGGCGATTGCGTTGTAAGTGTTTGGTGACACCTCATTCCATTTTTCAATGGCCGACTTCTTCAGGTTGGCAAGATTCATCGCCACAACTTCCTCCACAGGGAAATGGGTGCCAGCAAACTCGAATGCTGTCGTGTTACGCTCTGCAACCTCTGTCACCTCCACTCCTGGGTGGTTCTCTTTGAAGATGGCCACCTCAGGGTCTGTAGCACTCTTGCCAAGAACCGACTTGACAGCTGTCAAACAGCCCGACGGCGTTCTAATACACGAGCTTGTAGCGTGGAATCCGTAATTGCGGATCAGATCGTTCGTGTTTGGGATCGTGGCCAGTCCAACCCCGGACACGTCCTTTCTCTTACTATCAGCACTGAGAAGGATGTCGAGTGAAACACCTGGTGCCACTAGTACAGCCTTGGTGTTCTCCTGTCCATAGTCGATGGCTAACAGAGCTGCTTGGACACATGCCAGCAAGCTTAGGAGCACATACACCAACGAAAACGTCTTCATTGAGAGTGTTTGTGATAAAGGTAAAGGCCAAGTAATCAAGTAGAAATTTCCAGGCCAGAGTGAAAAAAAAACTTAGATCTCTATGTATAACGATAGACGGCACGGAGGCACTGGGCGAGATCGCCCAAGGTACCAGCCGTATCCAAGCTCCAGCCAAGCACGCGATAATGGTGGAGGTGGTTCGTATGGCCGCTCTAGGGACCGGTATGACCGAAATGACAGGTATGACAGACGGGATACGTATGATAGAAGGGATACCTACGATAGAAGAGATAGAGGAGGCGACCGGTACAGGAGGGATGATAGAAGAGACCGGCAAGGTTCGCGGTATGATAACAGACCGTCTGGAGGAAGACCGTACTCGGATCGGTCTCATCGCGGGTCTCATCGCAACGTTCCTGCCGATACACCGTCTTTAGACCAGCTCAAGCCTACAGTGTCTCTATGGGACAAACCAGCCAAGGGCTTTGAGAAAGTGTCTGCTCTCATCTGCAAAGAGACAGATTTGTTCGAGAAACCCGGGTTACCGCCAAAGACGACCGATTCAGAGACAATCAACCAGACAGTGGCGAAATTCAAACGAATGCAGAAGAAAGGCCAGGAATCGCTGTCTCCCAATGAAAGCATCCTTGCGAGAACGTTGCTGCTCACCTCTGCTGAACCAATCGATCCTAAAGATGTGGTCAAATTGTTTGCAGACTTCTTGGCTTCTACAGTCGTCCCTGGTGTTGGACCTGAGGACTATACGGTGAAGACGAGACAATCTGGTAAGACCACCGTTATTGAGACGGCCAGGTCGCTCGTCAGTACTGTTCTGATGCTGTTCAGTGATGAAGAGTTGCCTAGCATGCCCAAGTTCCACCTGGAGCGACCAAAAGGCTATATTGGCAGTACAATGGAAGGAATTGATGACGAGGAATCAATTTCGGAATCTACTCAGTTGTACTGTTTGCGGCACATCCCATACGAGACTCCTAGAGAGGAAATCATGGCTTTGCTATCGAAGCAGGGGAAAGTGACAAGTCTTGTGGTCTTGCTGGATAAGATCACTTATGATTCCAAAGGAATAGCATTCTTCACTATCGATGGTGAGTTGAAACAGTCCGAACCGAGCCTTGGCGAGACCAAGCTCGATTGTTTCAAGCCGTGCGATACAGTGTCTTTCCAAAGTACGCCTGTTGATTATCAGAGCTTACTCAAGTATGCAAAGAAGCCTGCTGAACCTTCCAAAGTGGTAGAGTTCTTCAACTGTGTCGAAGGAGATCAGTACGATAAGATAGAAGAAGCATTCCGATCCGAATGCAGCCAGTACGGTGATATCGAGCAGATCCGCATCCCTAGGCCGCCTTCCAACTTCAATAAGCTGTCGGATGAAGTACAACCACAGTGGAATAATGTGTTTGTGGAGTTTGCCAGCACCCAAAGCGCCGAGCAGTGTCTTGAGAAGACGTCAGGTAAGCGGTTCTGTGGACGACACATCCTGGTGACTTACGTGAACGAGGAAGATTACAATGTTTTACTATAGATAACTACTGCATGCCAGCCGCGTAGTCTGTAATGAGGTCCGTGATGGTGTCGTCCACTGTATGTTGCACGGTCAACTCGTATAAGTCTTCAGGAATCAGTTTGATGAAACTCAGCGATAGCTTGATGATCCGCTTGGCAGAGAGGTCTGGGAACTGTCGGAGAAGTACCATTGGGTTCTTTGAATTCAGCAGGTCGCCTCTGATGAGGATCAGTTGTGCAATGATGAAGAATATGTTGATGTGAACGCCGTAACTGAACAGAAAGTCCCACAGTGTGAGAACTTCCTGCAATGGAGGTGTGCAAGCACTCAGTGTAAGCACCGACGGTAGTGCGTAGATCTTGGCACTCAGCAGCTTGGATTTCAAGTAATTGAACAGCTTCGGGTCCACCAGCTCCAGTATGATATCAACAAGCCTGACTCCGTTCAGTACGCCACTCAAATTGGGCGTCACATACGTTGGAATGTACCTTATCAGCAGTCTCGAGAAGAGTGCAAACGCTTCCGGCTCACTCTTGCTCACATATGCAAACGGAGCCATGAGAATGTTCATTCCCTGGACATAAGGTGAGATTTTGGCCTGTCCCTGTGAGTCTTCCACTTCCAAAGCGTACGAATTCAGCATCCTAGTCAACATAGCATTGCTCACCTTCTTCGTGAAAGTTGGATCTTTCTTGAAAGTCCGGAAAGAATCGTTGTATATCTTATCGAACGAGCCAGACTTGCCCCTCTTCACCAGGTGCAGGTAGTAGCCGGTCTCTATAGGCTCTGCACGCAACAGAATCGACCAAACATACACTCTGTAGGGACATGTGCCGTTCTCGTCCTTGATTCCTTCACATAGAACATTGTAGCGCAACTGGTTCAAGCTGGACACTATAACTGGTTGGTCAGACTCGATGAACCTCTCCAAGGCGTCTTTCTTCCTCCCCTTGCGCTCATGCCTCGCCAAACTCGAACTATGTCTCTTTAACTGAGAAGGCATCTGATGTAAACAATGCCCAAATTATTTTCTAAATCTTTACCTTTAAATACTGATACCGATATCAAGCACTAGGTGGCCTCATTCGCCGTGAGAACCGTGTAGAATGCAAACGGCTCGTATGCATAGCCGTCACCTTCGAAATGCTTCGACATCGCCTCCACCCAGTGTAATCTGAGCGAGTGCAACATCGCGGATGTGCCCTCCATCAGGACTAGAATGGCCACCGTGAGCACGAACCACATTCCAAATAGGAAAACGAGGATGAAACAGCCAAGCGGACCTTTCTCACCGTATGAGACGAACCCGTTCTTGAGTGTCATCTCATACAGCACCGAAGACAACTGTCCATGAGCCAAAGAGAGAGCCCAAAGACGTAGATACGATGCCGTGTGAGAGACACTGTTGAGGCAGAACTCGATAGTGTGGATGACCTGGTTCACCATGATATCACCAAAGTTGAACGGCTCGACTTCGTCGTCGTAGTCTTCCACGTGGAAGTTTGTCTCTGCGCTTCCTGCTCCACTCACAGATGATGTGAGCGAGAACTCGTCCGATGGCGACGAAGAGGCCTCGTTCAAGTCGGTGTATCCGAGTTTGATTGACCGATCATTCTGCTTCTTCAACATGAGAGGTTTGTATAACAGCATCCATGGAACACACACCAGTGCGGTAAGGAGCAGCACCACTTGGATGACCGACTGACCTGGATACAGTTGTTCATCGACAAATCCTGGAGACAGGAACATGTTAATGAGCATGTTTAAAAGCGATGGCGCTGGCTTCCCTATAGCAATCCAATCCACGCACCACTTGTAAACGATGGTGATGCAGAGGTATCCAAAGATGGATAGCAGGAACAGCAGTCCTGGAATGTAGTTTCCAATGATGTCGATTCGAGACTTGAAGAAGCGGTAGTTGACGAGCGAGAACTGGAACGAATAAAGCATGTGGATGTAACCGAGCAAGATCGACAGCTTCATCTTATAAGAGTTGGAGAACAGCAAGTTGTTCTCCGCGCCGTGCCAAGCGTAGTCGAATCCCATTGGATACACAGACCGCTGCGTAGCCTCGATGGTCTGGCCCTCTTTGAAATCGGATGGCCATTTCCAGCCGGACTTGAACAGCGTCAGCGAAAGCGAAAAGGCATCGTTGTACATGAAACCAGTGTACATCGAGAAGAAGCCCATCATGAGCAGAATGTATCTTCCCGTGTAAGCCATATCAAAGATCTCGTCGCGGTTCTTCATCAGACCGATCTTATACTCGTTCAAAACCAGTGACAATGCCGCCAAGAAGAGTATGAATCCATGGCCCATATCACCAAACATAACTGCGAACATGAATGGGAATGTGACAATGGCTGGCAAGCCAGGGTTCACCTCCTGATATGTGGCAATGCCGTATGCATCGACAATGGATTGGAAAGCGGCGGTGAACTTGTTGGTTCTGAAGAAAGTTGGCGGCTTGCGGTTTGTATGAATGACATTGATCACAGTGTTGATCTCGACACCCGATCTATCGGTGACGTTGCGAAGCGCGGCCTTCACTGCAGGCATGTCATTCTTGGGCATCCATCCTTCTGCGATGAGACAGCGGCGTGTTTGATCGTAGTCAAACAAGTTCAGCGTCGTGTAGATGGCCTTCTCCTTGGCAATCTCGATCTTCCACTTCTCGATAGAAAGCGCAATCTCTTTCAGTTCCAAGACGAGCCGCTCGTTGGTGGCGTCCAGAACTGTATCTAAGTCCTCCAACTTGCCATTGACAGCATTCAGCTCCTCTCTGTAGGTTTCGTAGTTTGGCGAAACGTCGTACAGTTTACCGTCGAGAGACTCGACAACTTTGCGACACCGTCTCATCAAGGTGTCACCGTGTGTAAAGACGACGAAGATGCACTTGTAGCGCTTTGCACCGGTGCTTGGATCGATGATAGGCTCATCTATAGGAACCTGGTTCAGGTATAAGTTTCCCCTGAGAACGCGCCACAGGATCCGTTGCAATGTGATGTACTTGTCTGTGTCTATGGTACCGCTGATAAAGCTCATGGTGGACCCCATAATGTTGACTGAAGGTTGTGCCTGTGTATCGGGCGTCGCTTGGTCGGCCACAAACCGGCTGTCCATCATGGGTTGTTCCTCTTCGTCGATCGTCATTATACTGTCGGTAGAAATCCGAAACTGATCGTCGTCCAAACTCATCCGCGCATCGAAAAATGATCTAGTACCTTGCAGAACGGTGCGATGCTCCAAGAGATCCGACTGGCGGTCGCTCAGGTCGTTGAAGTTGTCAGCAAGCTCGTGGATCGTTTGCTCGTACTGGTTGACGTTGCTCACCAACGTGTCCATCTCGGACGAGGACTGTGGATGACGTGTACCAAGCTCTTCCAGGTCTCTAGAAGAGTGCTGGATCAGCTCGTCGAACGACGTCGTGGCGATGGGCACCTGTTGTTTGTGAATAATCGACTCCAAGTACCTCAGTTGGCGCTCTGTCTCGTCATATCGGCGGGTCTCTTTGACGAACGACCTTTGGAAGGTGTTCACTGTAGAATTCATATCTCTGAACTGGATATCGCCCAATTCGCCCAGAATCGACACTGTTTCGCGCGCAATCTCATTCGCTACATACATCTGCACGAGAATCATGTCCGCCGAGCGGAAGATAGCCTCCTCTTCGTTGCTCATAGCCGATTTGCCCGTCCTTTTCTAAACAGCCACTTGGTCTTGGAAGGAGAAAATTCCCTGGATCAAAAATGCAACTTCTCCGCTGTCCCCGTCATTTTTTAGGAGCACAGCCGAGAAATCACTTCACCTTTAGGTTCCCACCCATGTCAGTAAATGGGTCGTTCAACGGCCAACGAGGGCAGCCTAGTTCGAACTCCGAACGTTCCAGTGCACCTCGAAGTCATTCGGCTACACTTTCACCCAGTTTCGCCGCAAAACCCAGCTCTAGTGGGTTACACTTGAATGAACACTCTACGAGCGGGATACAACTAAGCGACGCCAGCCAGATGGCCTCCCCATCGGATATTCCAAGTCCCTCGCTCAGTTACCATGAGGACGATTATTTTGGCAAGCCCGCCTCGGTCGTCTACGTGCTTCCCGACATGATAGCCTTCGATAGAGTGAGGCAGAAGTCGCATGGAGCATTCGCTGCGATTCCCATCTCCAAGATCAAGATCTCTGGGTTTGAGTCGTATCTGGTGGAGCAATGGGTCTGGAACCGGTCGATTAAGACCCAAATTGTCACCTACACCGGTGATAAAACCGATATGGTGGTTGCTTACCGTCTAGAAATCGTCAACGATCCACAACGCTGGCCGCAGGCCTTTAGATCGTATATTGACGAATTGAACTATTCGAGGCACTCGTTCCCTGCTCAGTCCGAGTACGGTTCGATCTTCGTGACTAATGTTGCTCAGTTGGAGCCCTCGTTGTCGTTGGTGTCCATCCCTGGTGGTAATCTGCCCGCAGTGTATACCAGCTATGTGGTGAACCACAACTTGAAGAAGCTGGGTTGTGGTTCACGTACTGCCACTGCCATCGCCATACCATCCAAGCCCATGGAGGACAAGTTCCGCTCGGCATACCATGTTTCTTCCAGGGTCTCGTTGAACTACGCTGCTAGAGAGCTCGTCTGCATCGTTCAGACTTTCCTCAGTTACTATGGATTACTCGATGCCAGCTTCTGCAATGGACTCTTTTGCGACGGCACGACGCTTGCTCTCTCTCAATGGTGGCGAATGGTCACGGAGATTAAAGATTGTTCCGATCTGTTACCACAACGTCCTCCTGGTTGTAACGTTAGCGTGACGTTTGAAAGTGTGCTTGGATTGACCTTATACATCCGGATGCTATTTGAATTTGGTGGAACCAACCTGCTATCGCCGCCAAAGGATCCACTGGACGTTCGCCGGTTCCACGTGTGTGTTCTTCGGTTCCAACAAGTCGCCAAGATCAACCGTACTAAGCACCAAGAGGGCTACCTTGACCACGAGACTCTGCTCAAGCTGTTCCAGTGGGTCACGGCCGCGCAAGAGCCATCGCAGAACTTCACTAAAGACTTCACCAAGGTCAAGAACATGGTCAAAAATACTGTGATGGACTTCACGTCCGTTAAGGCCATTCAGAGCTTTGCAGGAATCCAGTCTTCTCCTAGCAAAGAGCTCTTGAGACAGGTCACCAACTGCCAGGACTTTGACCAAGTCACAACGCTACCTCTGGGCAAGGGTCTCACTTATTTATTGTATGGCAAGGGCCATCCTATCAACTTGGAGCACGACACGCTGGCCGCCATGGTCCACCGCATATATCTGGAGGCAGATACTGACCATTCGCACTCGCACTCGCACTCTGCATCGTCTTCCGAATCAGAGTCTCCGTCGATGCTCCCAACTCACCACGCTTCATACTCTGTGGCAAGTACAGACGTTTTCACCTCTCCAACAGCTCACGACGATTACCGCAATGATAATCCTATCAGTCCTCGCATTGAAAAAGTCCCGTTCGAACATCCGATCGATACTAAACCTATAGAGACAGACTACTTCCCTGAGCAGGACTATGACGGTATCAAGTTCGAGAGAAGGTTGCATCGGCGTAATTCGTGGCCGCAAGTCGATTCTGAGGCTAACGCCAACACAGGCAGTGTGACCAAGGCACTACCAACTCCGCCACCGCTGCGTAAGCGGTCGAACTCGATGTCTCTCGTGGAAGAGTCTCTCCAGTCTGGAGGTACAGACTTGTTTGAATACAATCCAAGCACTGGATTGATCACTCCAGAGTGGCTTGCAGTGCAATACATTTCACTGCTTCGCAAGTACAAGCAGAGCATGCAACACAGCGCACAGTTACAGAAAGAGACTCCGTCGTCGTGTATGCACATGTTGAACGGTGTCCACATGGACCGGGTCGACGCTCTATTCCAGCAAGCAAAGAATACCAGGGGTAAAGTGTTTGCTCGAGACCACGATGTCAAGGAGAAGCTCAAGTCCGGACTGAAGTTGAACGCCCGTCTCAAGTATGAGCTGCGTCTGTTGCTCCAGAAGACCAAAGAGGTGGAAACCAGTTTGAAATCCTTGGAAGACTTTAAAGTGAGCGTTCTCGAAAAGAAGATCAAGGATGCTGCTGATAACTTCCATGTAAACGTGAAGGAGGTGCAGCCGGTAGATGCTGTAGAGCCTACCGGGCTCAGTTGGAGCAACATGTTGACCCATCCTTACCTGTTATTTGTCATAATCGTCTGCTACCTACGCACGCTATGGACGGTCTACGTTGTGAACGGCCGTTGGCCACCAAAGGACCGTTCACAGACCGTGCAGGCCGAGTTCCGCAAAGTCTGCAAAGGTTACCGCAAGTTGGAGTGATGATCTATTTATATAATGTCTGCCTAAGCAGTTCCGTATTATGCCCAATTTCCTCCTTGGCCTTAGCCTTTTCACCATTAAGCGACTCTGTCATCATCGTCAGCACTTCCACATTATCCTTATAAGTCTTCTTGCTGTCTGACACCGCAGCTTGGTACTGTTTGGCGGTCTTTGACTCCAAAACCAGCCGATCTCGCAGCCCAGTCTTGATCGTCTGCATCAACGCCTGATGCTTCGACAATTCCTGTTCAAATTGCTGTCCAATGTATTCTTCTCGTTGTAATCGTCCTACTAGCTGATCTCGGAGTGATTCCAACCTCTGAATCTCACTCTGTTCGTCTGTTGCTGTGTTTGTAGAATCATCGTGGTTCAATTCAATTGAGTCCTCTGAAATGGCGAGTTTGTCCAATTCCGACAGCGATGAGTCCATCGAAGTATGCTGTTCGTCCAATGACTGCAAAAGCCGGTTCAAAAGTGACCGTACTTGAGCGAGATTGTCGATCTGTATGGTATTATCCAACTCCTTCACCATTGGTAAGTAAATAGTAGATTTTAAATTTGGCCAGCTCTAAAATATTCACCCATCACCTACAACGCTTACCGGATAGCTTATTAAAACATATTAGCGACGCGTGACAAGTCTATCGATGATCTAGAATCAGTTCTTGTCCTTCTTGTGCTTGTGCTTGTGCTTCTTCTCCTTCTTCTCCTTCTTCTCTTTCTTCTCCTTCTTCTCCTTGTGCTTATGCTTGTGCTCCTTCTTGGCCTTCTTGGACTCCTTCTCCTCGTCATCATCGTGGCTTCTCTTCTTGGACTTGGTCTCTTCCTCGTCGTCCTCATCGTCAGAGTCAACCTCCATCTTGACAGTGTCAGCATCGGCATTGTATTGCTTGGAGCTCGTGATATCAACCTTGGCCTGCTCCTTCTGTATCTTGGTGGTTCTCAAGTCACGGCCTTCCAGAGCGCTCAGTCTGGACTCGACTTTGCTTCTCATTTGCAATCCGTAGTCTCCAGAGTCATCTCTCTCCTCAGCGAGGGCATCGTATCTGAGCGAAACGGCAGCCTTGGCAGCAAGCACACGGGCAATCTTACCCTTATTCTTACCGGTGGCCTGGCCCACGAGCGAGGCGTGGTAGATGAGTCCATACTTTGGAGTATCGTGCTTGGTCTTAAGGGCTCTGAAGAGGGCCTTTTCAGCACCGAGAATCTGGATCGTCGAAGCTGGAGCCTTGGCGAGCGAGATCAGAGATCCGGCGTGAGCAATCAATCTGGCGCCGACCAACTCACCGACGAGAGCGGTGAGATTTGGGGCAATAGCCTTCATTCTGTTGTTCAAGTAGTTGGACAACTGTTCTCTGTATGTGGACATGTCGACAACCTGTGTGGCCAGCTGCTGGATCTCTTTCAAGTCGTCGTCAGTGATCTCAGTTCCCATGGAGATCTCGGCGGCAGACTTGACCTGTGCCTCGACTTCCTCGGGCAAGATGTCGCTGAAGTCGGTCTCGTGAGCGTTAGTTCTGAAACCCATCTTCAAAATGATTCTTGCATAGGCGCTGGAATCAACGACGATCTTGGCCAACTCAGGGAAGTGCCATCCATACCACTCCTTCATACGCATGGCATAGATGTTCATTTCCTTGTCGAGATCGTCGAGCAAAGAGATGGCCTGAACAATCATAGTGTCAACCTTATCAGGGCTGAACTTCAACTTGTAACGGCCAATGGAGTGGGCAAGACCGAGAGACATCGTAGACAGATCCTTCTCGGTCATACCTGGCAGCAGCTCTGGCAGGTACTCTCTGACGGCTCTGTAGATGTCGAGGGTGGCAGCGTCACTGACCACAGAGTAGTTAAGTCCCAACTTGTTGATCGAGTTGGCCAACTTGGTGTCGGAGACGATCAAGGCAGCTTTTTTGTCCTTCTTGGCCTCGGTCAACATCTTCTCGAGCTGTGTAGACACTTTACCATCGATCATGGCAGTGGCTTCCTCGAGAGCATTGGCAGCGGATTGAAACTTGGAAAATGCTGCAATCTTGAACTGTTTCAACACTTTTTCCTCAGAGTCCAGGTCTGTCAACAGAGAGTCTGACTTGTAGATCTTCTTGTCTGAAGCCTTCAGCAAGGCATAGCCTGCCGGGGTCTCGGTCAACACATAAGCCATCTTGGTTCTATAGTGTCTGGTTCTAAGTAGTGTAGAAAATTTTTTTCATGAATTTTTTAGAGCTATCCAAATTGGGAATCCACAGCTGGGATTTACCTTAGCCTGCTATTCCGTGCTTTTCGTACTCTTTTAAGCACCAACGTTGCACTGCATCGAAGGACCTCTCCTTCTTTGCCTGGTCCAGAATGTCTCTCAACACAATCGGAACAATTCTCCGTGGGATATCCAACCGAACTTTATCAAATCGGGTCGAGAACGGGTTCTGAGGGTATCCAAAGTCGTCCAGAGTCAAGAACGGTGAGCTATGTTTCTCGTATAGGCGTATAGCCTGCTCTGGAGAGTGATATCTCGTCACATATTTCAGATACGACGTGGTCCAGAAGTCCCAGAAGTGTCTGTCGTCGCGAGGCACTGATAGAGCCTTTTGGAACATCAGGTCCACTTTGGCGAAATCGATCTGCCCTTGCTCTATCATGTGGTTCAAGTAGCTGACATAAGCGTAGCGAGCCACATCCGATGACCTCTCAGCGATCATATTCCACGCATTCTGTTCCGCACCTTCCATATCGCTGTTCATGATAGCCATAACTAGATCGTTAAACTCGGGAGCAGTGAAATGGATCAACAGTTGCTTGGCCAAATCCATCAGTTGATGGGCTCTGTCAAAGTGGTTGTTCGTCAGTGAAAGCTTCAGTAGCGCACTGAGTTGTCCCCGTGAGTATTTCACAGGCAGGTCCTGCGAGTACTGCTGTAGAAGCAACTCACTTAGTTTGGTGTCTTTCGTGCGAGCGCAATGATTTAACAGAGCTGACATCAGTTGCGGAGACACCATCACAGACGCTATGGGCAGCTCTGAAATCAGTTCTGCCACCAATGGATGGTACCGGCGGTTCTTCGAGTAGCAGTTGATCATCTGGGCAAGAGTATCGTAGTAGTAAAAGTCGTTCAGTTCGTTGTTGTTTGGTGTGTCCGTGTAAGAGTTGTACGATCGGTTATGGACCGAACTGATTGTCTCCCAGACAAACTTCACCGATGCCGGATCGTTGTTGCGAACCCTATTATGGATGAACCCATAACAGAAGCTCAAATATCTGTTCAACACAGTTCGATGTAGAAGGTCTGTAGACTCGTCGCTGATCAAGTCTTCAAGCAAACTAACCACCCGACGTTGAACTTCTGCATATCTTGTAGCATCTTTAGGTATCATCTGTGCCTTATCAATGATACTGAGCACTTCAGTTGGAGTTAGAAACTTCATTGCATCCGTCGTCCGTACCAATCTGATAATCTCGATCATATCGTTAGTATCCGACTTTGGACGATGCACTGCGAGCATCTTGATTGTTGAATGCACATTATCATCAGTGACAATGCTATCGACTGTTGCTTGCGGGTTCCGCGCAGCTTCACGAAGAGTTCTCGAAGCCATCGATGGCTGGAGCTTATCTATAGAGTGTTTGAACGCTTTCGCTTGACGTTTCGGGGTTGAGTTCGCTGATGTCTCTGGATCCTTTATAGAGGTCGTGGTATTGCTGGCATACCTAAACAGGGCCGCTCGTCGCAGTTTTGATGCTGTTATGGCAACCCTCGACAACCTCAAGTTAAGCATGGCTGGGGAGAAATTTCAATCCAGCGAGGTTTCACATTTTTCAGATCACGTCAACACTCATTCGTTATGCCAATTAGACCATCTGTTGCCGCTGCTGTGAGTTCGATCACCACGGCTCTCGCATTCTTATGGATAGAGCAGAAAGAAGGTGCAAAAAAAGGCGGTGCTGCAGGCTCCGGTCCTGTTCCGGTGGCCCCTCCAAAGCCAAGCACAGTCCTTCCAGGTGAGCCCGGTTCGGACGTGAAACCAACCGATTTCTTTAGATATGGATTCCCTGGCCCGATCCACGACATCGAGAGACATCAGGAGTTTGTTTCTGTCTACGATAGACGGACCAGAAACCCTTCTTTCGTCGTTGAACACATCACAGCCGAGTCGTTGCAAAAAGGCCCAACCAATGGAGATCGCAAGAACTCGTATTTCAAAGAAGACGAGGCTGTTCCTGCCAAGTTTAGAGCTCTATTACAGGACTATTACCGTTCCGGATATGACAGAGGCCATCAGGCCCCCGCTGCTGACGCCAAATTCTCCCAGGAGGCCATGAACGAGACATTCATGCTCACCAACATGTCTCCGCAGGTTGGGGCCGGTTTCAACAGAGACTACTGGGCCTCGTTCGAGTATTTCGTTCGCACTCTCACCAAGTCATATCGGTCGGTGCGTGTGGTTACTGGACCCCTCTATCTTCCAAAGACCGACCCTGCCGACGGTAAAACTAAAGTGTGCTACGAAGTCATTGGTAATCCACCAAATGTTGCTGTTCCTACGCATTTCTTCAAGTTGATTGTCGGTGAGAAGTCTCTAGCCAAGAGCGCCGACTCTGATGAGCTATCTGTGGCAGCATTTGTGCTTCCTAACGAAAAGATTCCTAACGAGGTGCCATTGACATCGTTCCAAGTCCCTATCGATGCTTTAGAGAGATCGACAGGACTCGAGTTCTTGACGCGTGTTCCCGAGAATCAGCGCAAGTCCCTGTGCCAAGAGGTCAAGTGCGAGATCATCGTGCGCGACTTTAGCAGGGCTGCCAAGAATGCCAAGGCGCTGCCACCACCACCGGAACGCAAGTCGCTACCACCACCTAAGTCATAGTTATTATCTCTATATAAAGTCGTTGTGGAGCTCGTATATGTGTGCCAGCTCGCTCACTTTGCGACCTCTAATGCTAACATTCCTCTGGGATCTCTTCTGCTCGCGTTGCTCCCGCTCTTGCTGCACTTGTATGTCCTTGGCAGTGTATCTGACCAGGTTTCCGTTGACAATGCACGATGGTTTCGACGGAACCGCTGGCTCATCAGAGACGTTCTCTTTCTCTAGCAAGTGTGTACATCTGCGTAATGACTCACGAGCCTTCTCCCATTCTGGATGCTCCTCCTCGATGATGTTCTGTTTGATGGCCATTGACAGCGGCCGTGGACGTCTCTTTGAGGTCTGCGGACGTCTCTTCGGTGAGCGTACCTTTGGCATCTCCAGTTCGAGGGAACCGATGTCTTGGGCGAGTTGGTCAGGGCCGGTTTGTGATGAGACTGGATCAGGCTCTGCGATGGTTGTGTCCTCATAGATCTTGATCTCTTCCTCCTCAGCTGGTTGGGTCTCCTCAGCTGTCTCTTCCTCATCCTGCTTCGATGGCATCTCCAATATATTGGTCTTGAAGCTTTCAAATGCAATGTAATCCGGAAGTGTAATGTAATCATTGAACGCTTCCACGTTATAATCCGTGCCAAACACCTTCATCTCATCGTAATGGTTGAGGACTCCAGAGATAAACTTAAACAGATTGTCAAAGGCAGTCTCGTCATCATCACCACTCTCATTGTACAAGACCTTGGTATATGCAAGGATGAGTCTCAAGGTCTGTCTGTCTCTGGAGCGCTTCATATTCCTGTGGACGCTGCCGAGTTGCTGTATCTCGTTGTGTAGTTTGAGCATCAGCGCATGGAAGAACTTGAAAGTCTTGATAATCACATAGGCATTATCATACTGCCCATTTACAAGGTTACCATTGACCCGCTTAGGATGCTTGAAGATGAGAATGTCGTTAAGCATGCCATCGAGAGAGTCGACATCGTCGAAATCGAACACAGGGTCGATCGTCAAGATCTGCGCTGGTATCAGTGGATCCTGAGAAGCATTCATCTTATAGATGAACTTCATGAGTACAATGTAGTGTTCCAAGAAGCTGAAATCCGACAGGAAGACACGTTGGTTGCGCTTGATACAGTTGCTGAGTATCGAGACGGTCAAATGAGTCTCGTCGTCCAAATAGTTGATCCGCATCACCATCTGCCATTCGTCCTTGGTGAGGTCGAAGTTGAGCTTGGGCGTCTTCAAGTAGGCCATTATGTTATCATAGATGCGAGAGAACTGCTTGAAGGCCAGCTCATTCTCAGGAATACATGGGGTTCCAAAGATCTGCGGAGCATCTCTCGGTGTCGGTAGACTCTTGCTACCATAGACGCTTCGATCCACCATGTAAGTCATGAGGGAAACGGGGATCCCAGTGATGTCTAAGTTGTCTGCCAAGGCAGCCAGATTCTCACAGTGGACGATCTCCTTGCCGAAATGCCAGATGGTCTTGAATAACTCAATGAAAGATTTGGTGAACCAGTTACCGTGGACAACGTACAATTTGAGCGCGTGGTCTCTTTTTGCAGGCGGTATCGACTGGAAGAACTTGACAAAGTTCATGGGGAGCTTGATCTGCAATCCTTTGCTCGTGTCATACCTGCTGAACGCGGTTGTAAAGAAGGCCAGGCAGTAATCGGACTGGTCGGGCAGATTCCGCCACAGATCGGAGGTGAACTTTGCCATTTGTGACTCATCACATTCGTTCTTGAGGATTGACGAGGGTACAAAGCTGGTGTCGAACACATAGACTGGTAATCCGGAGTCACCGTCAACCACTTGAGTCTTATATAGAAGACGGTCGGTCATGGCAGAGAAGTAAACAGGACTTGAAAAATACACGCTCTTCAAAAAAAAAATGGATCAACTTAATGAATGATATATCGAAATGGACTATTCCCTAGTATATTATATAAAGTTGGCTAAGAAAAGAAGAGTTAGTCCTCGTTGTGGCCTTATTGGTCCTTGGCCTTTGCATTTTTCTTGCCGAGGGCAATGAGCTGCTGTTCGTATGTGTTTGGTGTCGCATTGCTTCCCTTGATGACGGCAACTCTCATCGTGGCCAATAAATTGTGGGCGGCATTTGAGTGGGCGTAGACTCCGCCATTGAAAGCGAGGGTTGCGTCCTTACCGAAAGAGGTCCGGAGCAGAGCCTGTCCACCTGGATGCTCTGGGAAGAACTTGGTACAGTCGTGAACGATACCAGAGATTATGACGAGACCTTTCTGGGTCTTGGCCTTCTCAAAGAACTCCTGCTTGTCCCAGACAGGCAGATCCGAGAGCTGAGGACCCCAGTTGAGTTGGGATCTGGCTCTATCGAGTTGTTTTTGCTTCTGTTGCAGCACGCACTGGTCGATGGCGTTCTGTGAGAACCGCTTCAAGTTGTAAGCGAGGCCCAACTTGGAAGTCAGGTAGATGACCACCTTGGTTGGGTCGTATTGGTACCATTTCAAGGCGTTTCTGTAGTCAGATGGGAACTCGTGGTGGAAGTTGTGGTATCCTTCACCGAAGGTGACAAATGCAGTGAGAACGTGGTCACGAGGGGTTTTGGTGTCATCGAATGGCTGTTCACCGATCCAGTGGGCGAGCGAGTTGACGCAAAAAGTGGCCTGCTGGATCACAAAGGACTTGAAGATACCAGCGTAGATGAATCCACCCCAGAAGTCGTCGCAGAGCCACTTTCCGAGCAAACCAGGGAAGATGAAGGCCATAAAGATCATCAGGGCCAGGTAGTGTCTGTGTTGGACACGGACAACCCAGTCGTCGACCAAGTCGCTGATGTCGGCACGAGCCTTGTACCGTGGGTTAGGCACGAGCATCAACCATCCAATGTGCGAGTACCAGAAACCTCTGCGGGCATCGTATGGGTCTCTGTTGGTATCGGTGTACCGGTGATGGATCCGGTGTGAGTGGCCCCACCACTTGATGGAACCTTCGATGGCAGAGGCACCGAACAGTGCGTAGAAGATCCGGACTCCAACGCAGGCCTTGTAGGATCTGTGCGACCACAACCGGTGGTATCCGGCAGTAATCGAGCAGCCTCCCAAGACGTAGAGGAAGAAAGTGAGGGCGAGGATTCCTCTCGTTGGCTTAACCCAGAAGCTGGCCACGATGCCGATGATAGGGATGGTCAAGACGAGAATGAAGTTCAGCCAGTTGATGTGCTGTGCCCAGTTCTCTCTTGTCCAAGGCTGCTCACTGATGTGCTTTTCTCTCTGGTATTTTTCTTTCAACAGCTTGTCCTTTGCCAGAAGCTGCGAGACAGAGTCCTTTGTTAACTCCTCAGCGGTCACCGTAGTCATCGACTTGGTACCCATCAGACGGCCACCAATACCACTGGCAACGATACGTGGTGTCGCACGATCAGTACCAGCTGCAACAGAGTTGGCTGCTGTAATATCAACTGCTTCAACGTTTGACATATCGATGTAGAATCAATCACACAACAAAATTACTCCTTCTTATAAGATTACTGAAAAAAAAAATGCACAGCCTTGATTGGGTTCCAAATGTTGGGTCCTTTTGCTGAGTGCCAACTTAATCTTTAGCCTCTGCTGTAGATCACGCAACAGCATTCAACGTCCAACCGAATCCACCCACACTGTCAAGAGCATCGACGGATCCCCTTCCGTCTCATACTTCCACCTGAACTATGCCGCGTTGTGCCCAATAATCAACGCCTTCCCCCCCCCCCTGTAGATTTATCTTCTAGATCTACGGGAAAATATAGGTAATCCTGGTCCCAAATAGGGGCTAGAATTTTAACTATACGACGGGATTCAACCCGGTGAAAAATATCTGTGGGCGGTTTTTCTTTTTTTCGTTTTCACTCCAGCTCAAATATGATCACCGTCATTGGTTCATTGAACCACGATTTGGTCACATTCACGAGCGTTTTCCCGGACGCTGGCGAAACTGTGCAAGGAGACTTCTTCGAGGAGCACCTTGGTGGGAAAGGAATGAACGAATGTGTTGCTGCGGCCAGTTTGTCCAAGTCTGGTGACCAATCCGTTAGGATGTGGGGCCAGCTGGGCTCTGATAGGCCTGCCAAGCTGTTTCTGGACAGGTTGGCTGGATTGAACGTTGACACGAGTTTGATCGAGCAAGTGAAAGGAACATCCACAGGATGTGCGACTATTGTGGTTCAAGATGGCGAGAACCGTATCATTATCATCGGTGGAGCCAATTCTCTCTTCAGTCCTACAGCAGAGCAATTGCAGCATGTTTTCCCCACAGATGATCCAACCCACTGGGTTATCTTACAGAACGAGTTCCCGAACCCAGAATTCATCATTGAGTGGTTGAAAGCCAACGTTCCATCGGTGAAGATCGTCTACAATCCGTCTCCTCTACGGGAACACTTTGACTATAGTAAAGTTGACTATCTGGTTGTCAACGAGACAGAGGCGCGGAAATCGTTTTGGAAAGGCCACGGTGAACTCCAGGATGACTCTGACTTGGCACAACTTGTCGTCAGGGCAAGGGCACAGTTGTCTGGCACGTTGATCGTGACTCTGGGGTCCCGTGGTTGCATCTACAACCTTCCAAACGAAACTGGATTTGTCGAAATTCCTGCTCATGAAGTTTCGGGCAAGATTGTCGATACTACAGGAGCAGGAGACACCTTTCTGGGAGGGTTTGTCGCACATAGAAGTGGCGGCGCATCAATAGAGCAGTCGTTGAAGTTTGCCGGGGCGGCGTCTTCGCTAGCGATCCAGAAAAAGGGCGCCTCTGAGAGCATCCCGACGTACGCACAAGTAATCACAATCTAACGGCATAACATGTATTATACAAATCTAAATAGTATCACTAAGAAGGCGGTGGCTGCCTCTGCATGAGTTGTTGCTGTTTCTGTTGCACACTGGTCATGTTAAGTCCCTCGGGCAATTGTAACTTGAGAGACTGCAACGATGGCAGGTGTGAGGCAGATGCAGACGGAGACACCGACGGCGGTTGGCCGAGCTCGGTCAAGAAAGACACTGAAGGCAGCGAGTTTGGATTATCGGGACTCAGTTTCGGAGACACCGCCGGCGTTTGCAACGGCGTGACTTCGGGAGTCTGGTAACTGTGTTGAGGACCTAGCATCAGTAGGGCGGCAGCCGAGGTATCTCGGTGGAAGTTCGAACTCGAACTGCCCACCTTGTGTAGTGCCGTCATGTGCGGTGAGTTAGGATGCGGTTGTGTGACTGAAGGCAGTTTTTTCATCGTCGGACGCTGCAACCTGTTGCCTCCAAAATACTGTGTAAGTGATGGCAACGACTTGACGTATTGAATATCGGGGACTTCGTTGTCCTGAGACGACGACGACGGTGCCACAAGTGCTGCGGCAGCAGCCTGTGACTGTTGGACACTACTGTTTGATTGTAGACTCTGTAAGTTCTGTAACTCTTGAGAGGCGGCAGTAGCCAGAGCATCGATGCTGATGAAAGAACGAGATCCGTTCGATTCCGTGCGCAGAAGCGGCGGTTGCGGAAAGATCTGCGATTGTGCTGGTTGCAATGGTTGAAATTGTGGCTGTGACGGCGGTTGCTGTTCTCCTTCGAGCCTCTGTTGCAACCGGAACGTCTCCGAAACGGGCTTGGCCTTCATCACGACACCTTCGTCGTCACTCTCTGATTTCACTGGAGACGTCTGGGACTTCGGTGGAGGCGTTGGTGACACTACCTGTGTTCTGCGACGACGCGCCCTCGTGAGTTTTGTGGTCGACGACGACTTCTGCACCTGTGTAGGAGTATTCTTTCGTGTGCGTCCCACCTGGTTGGTGTGGATCCGGAGGTGCCGTGTCAACTCATCCGACCTGGAAAACCGTTTGAAACAGCCCGGATAGTTGCACTGGTGCGGCTTCTCGCCTGTATGCGTTCGAATGTGCCTTGTCTGGTGCTCCAGACGGTGGAACGCCTTGTCACACAAGGGGCATTTGTACGGTCTCGGAGAATCCGTTCCCGTGTTCTTCTTCTTGGATCTCACTTTGATCACTGTTTGCTTGGAGCTCATTTGGTTCTCCTGTTGTTCAGACTGGGCCTGTTGGTCCACGTCGGCGTTGGAATCTCCTTGAGACACGTCTGGAACTCTCGTTGCCATTCTGAAAGTCGTCTGACTCCCTGTTGGTACCCCACTCATCATTGTCTGGTGTAAAGTCTTGGTGAACGTGTGCAATCACTGCTGAAAAAAGCGTGTAACCTTTCCTCTGTTCAACTTCGCTCTAAGTCACAGCCTGCTGGACTAGAACGGATTACCGGTGGGTGTTGAGTGTAGGAAAAAGTGGTGAGGAACGAGGTCCAAAAAACTTTCTTTAATTGCGGGGAAATGCCGGGGGCATCATCGTTTCGTCGCGTCGCCAATTTAGATCCATCGAAGCCTGCGGCGCCCGCCTGGAACTCCGATTGATTACCTATCAAGGAATCCGGCCGTCAGGTGTCCGCAGGCTGTCGAAGAGGCTAAAAGTCCCCTTTCGTCACTCTACTATACCGTTTAAGTTGTTTCGGCCAACTTGCTATGCCCCCTTAGTTGCAGGGGGTTCGGAATTCCCGGCACTTCTGGAGCAACAGAGCTGCCAGTTTAATTAAAGAGCACCGCCTCAGGAAGCCCTAAAATTTCGATCCTTTACAATTTTTGCTTTTTGCCATTGACAAGTCACTGTTCTTCAACAATTGTCAAACCAGCACCACCATGTCAGACATCGACACTTTGTGCATCAACACTATCAGAGTCCTCTCTGTGGACCAAGTCTCCAAGGCTAACTCGGGCCACCCGGGTGCTCCTCTCGGCATGGCCCCAGCTGCCCACGTTTTGCTCGGTAACATGAAGACCAACCCAAAGAACCCCGACTGGCCCAACAGAGACAGATTTGTTCTGTCCAATGGTCATGCCGTCGCCTTGCTCTACTCCATGCTCCACTTGACTGGATGGGGGCTCACGTTGGACGACTTGAAACAGTTCAGACAGCTCGATTCCAAGACCCCTGGTCACCCAGAGTTCCACACTCCTGGCGTTGAAGTCACCACTGGACCTCTTGGACAGGGTGTGTCTAACGCAGTTGGTCTCGCCATCGCCGAGGCCCAGACTGCTGCCACCTACAACAAGCCAGACTTCACCCTCTTCGACAACTACACCTACTGCTTCTTCGGTGACGGTTGCATGATGGAAGGCATCTCCCACGAGGCATGCTCGCTTGCCGGCCACTTGCAATTGGGTAACCTGATCTGCTTCTACGATGACAACCACATCTCCATCGATGGTGAGACTGGAAAGGAGTTCACTGAGGACGTTGGTGCCAGATTGGAGGCCTATGGTTGGGAGATCATTGAAGTGCCAGACGCCGACACCGACATTGCCGCAATCCAGGCTGCCTTGTCCAAGGCCAAGTTGTCCAAGACCAAGCCAACCTGTATCAAGTTGCACACCACTATTGGATTCGGTTCCAAGCAGGCTGGTACAGCTTCCGTCCACGGCTCTCCATTGAAAGCCGATGACGTTGCTCAGTTGAAGACCAAGTGGGGCTTCGACCCTGAGAAGTCGTTCGACATCTCCGAAAAGGTCTATGACCACTACGGCAAGATTGTGGAGGCTGGTGCTAAAGCTGAGGCTCACTGGCATGCTCTCTTCAATGCTTACCAGAAGAAGTACCCTAAGGAGAGCGCCGAGCTGTCTCGCAGAATCTCTGGTACTCTTCCTGAAGGCTGGGAGAAGTTACTGCCAACTTACACTCCAGCTGATAAGGCTCTTGCCACTAGAAAGTTATCCGAGATTGCTCTCGATGCTATTGCACCATCTATCCCTGAGTTGATCGGTGGTTCTGCCGACTTGACACCATCCAACTTGACTCGTTGGGGCGGTGCCGTCGACTTCCAGCCTCCATCTTTGGAAATCGGTGATTACTCTGGAAGATACATCCGTTACGGTGTCAGAGAGCATGCCATGGGTGCTATAATCAACGGAATTTCTGCCTACGGCCTTGACTACAAGGCTTACGCTGGTACTTTCCTCAACTTTGTCTCGTACGCTGCAGGTGCGCTCAGACTGTCTGCTCTGTCTGGTCACCCAATCATTTGGGTTGCTACCCACGACTCGATTGGTCTAGGTGAGGACGGTCCAACCCACCAGCCTATAGAGACTCTGGCTCACTTCAGAGCCCTTCCAAACCTAATGGTCTGGCGTCCTGCCGACGGTAACGAGGTCTCTGCTGCCTACAAGGTTTCTCTCGAGTCCACCACCACTCCATCTGTGATTGCTCTCACCAGACAGGGTCTTCCTCAATTGGAAGGTTCGTCTATTGAGAAGGCATCCAAGGGTGGTTACGTTTTGAAGGAGGCCTCCTCTGCTGCTAAGTTGATCCTCGTGGCTACTGGTTCCGAAGTGGCCATCTCTGTCGACGCTGCCAAGTTGCTTGAGGCCGATGGAATTCCAACCACGGTTGTCTCGTTGCCTGACTTCCACACCTTCGACAAGCAGTCGCTGGCTTACAGAAAGTCGGTGCTCCCAGATGGCGTTCCAATCCTTTCCGTTGAAGTGTTGTCCACCTACGGTTGGTCCAAGTACTCTCACGCCCAGTTCGGTCTCAACAGATGGGGAGAGTCTGGCAAGGGCCCTGCCATTTATGCCAAGTTTGAGTTTACTCCTGAAGGTGTTGCCAAGAGAGGTTCTAAGACGGTCGAGTTCTTCAAGAACTCTACTCTCTTCTCTCCGCTCAACCTGCCATTCGAGTCCGAGCATCTCTGATGATATGAATTGATTTTTCTATACTGTATATTGTAGATATACATACTATTACATGGCTTCCTATTTAAGGAAGGGACCATTTTGATCTGGCTTGGTGCTGAGAAATGCTTCAATGGTAGAGTTTATGATTTTGCATCCGATGAGGATAAGAACGATTGAGTATTGGTTGATCTCGTCCTGACCTCAGTAGCGGCATGACTAGCTGCTTTTGTAACAATAGCGTGTATCTCCCGTGATATCAAGACATTATTAATTGCCTCGGAAAGAGCATCAGCTACCAGCGGCACGGAAGCCTCTGCGTCCTTTAACTGTTTCTTGCTCAATAATCTTGAACCTTTCAGTTCTTGATATTTGTAGTAACCAACACTTTTTAGTAAGGCATAAAGTTCCTCATAGGGGAGTTGTCTAGTTGACTTTCTCTTCGTTTCACATTTCTGAAAGTCCTCTTCGGTGAGAACACGCGTGGGCCAATCTCCATTATAGTCTGATTGAATGTTGGTTGATGTCATAGTGACCTATCTGGTACATGGAGAGAGATTTGTGTGTCATTTATATGAATAACTAAATTTATATGGGTTCTGTCTGATATCACGAAAAATCCCAAAGAGGAAACGGAGCGTTCACCGAAAAAATGGTGTGGAATCAATTTGAATCTCACCTCTCGTTCGAGTGCCAGCATCTTTCGTGATATTAATTGATTCCTCTATACTGTATATAGTAGATCTACTTCCAGATGTTCTTGAACACATCCTCCTCTGTGTTCTTGCTGCTGGCCCGGCTACTGTTGCCGGCCCCGTTGCCGGCCCCGTTGCCATTCGATGCCCAAACATTCGAGCTCCATGCTGACTGAACATTTGAAGTGTTGTTCAAGTTCAAGGACGCCATTCCAGCCGTTGCAGATGTCGTAGTGTTCGATGAAAAGTTTGGTAGCGACTGTGTGGATGGAGTTGGCGTCGAGTATAGCGACAGAATCGACTTTTTCAACTCTGGGCGGTTATCAGGCCGACTCGCCTGAGGCTTCTTCTGCGCCTCATCTAGGATAGATAATGTGGAACTGCTCTGCGAGGTCAGTTTTGGCCGCGGTTTCGGTTTCGCCGGTGTGGATAGATCGATTCCCAAGTCCAACAGAGAGTTGTTTGCTGATGAAGCCACTGACGGCGTTGCCGAATTCGAAGACGATCTTCCTGGTACCACCGATGACGGAGCCACGCTCGACGCTTTCACAGTCACTTTAGATGGATCGGGAGCACCTTCACCACACCATTTCTTCAGATCATACTTGGTGCGAATGAAGTTCTCTATCTTGCTCTCGTTGGGCACGTAACCGTCAGGGAGTTTGGCTTCCCAGTAGGCGTTGGCTTTAGCATTCCCCCACATCACCATCGACTTGGCCTGTTCTGAAGTCCACGAATCCAGATCGACAGACTTGACACGCGACACATGTGTACCCATTGATCTGTGGATACCCGAACATCTGATGCAAATGAACACACCCAGGTTCCACGACGCCCACCGCGGGTTCTTGCTACTCTTGCAATCTGCACAGTACTTGTTGGCAGGTTCTCGTAGCAAAGCACGCAAAATCTGCTGGTTCTTCTCAGCGTCCTTCTTACTGTTCATGGGGATGAATTTTTCAGTTTGATTTTCTATTTAGTACGCGAATCTGGTACGCATTTCGGAGATTTGCTTGTCGATCTCTCTTGGTAGTCTGTCCATTGCCTTGGCGATCCGAAGCCTTTTCTCACCATCTAGTCTGAAATACTCTTCCATGAGATCGCCGTCGATACACCCCTTGATCGGCACGTAGTAGCTGCGATACTTGATCCATTCTCTATCGGTCAAGGATTCCATCGACTTCGAAATCTGTTTTTCCAACTCTCTAAAGAAGTTGATCTCTTTCAAGCGCAACAGCGGATGTAGGCAGCCTATTGTGCCTTGCAGTCCTGTGTACAGAATGCACTCGCTACCCCCGACAGTCAAGTTCCCCCGTTGCAGACTCGTTGTAATGTCTCCAATGTAAAAGTTCATCAAGTTGTTCAACTTGTAGGGAGCACCGTTCAACCGTTGCTCTCTTCCCATGATCACAGTTCCATGGGCATCCTCATCACTTGTCTTCGACGCATCTTCTGAGCATCGTAGCACCGAGAGCTGGCCAAATTTGTCACCCACAATCACCGTATTGTAGTCCAACATGAGACTGCGTGTTACATGGCGCGCGATCGTATCGTCTGCAAACACGATCAACTTGTTAGCTGCCGGCTTGTAAGTGATAAACCTCACACTGTCTCTAACATCAGAAGCGACGATCCGGAACCCTTGAGTCTTGAGATCGATGATCTCGATGCAGTCGAGCTTGGCGGCACACTTCTTGAGTAGTTGTTTCTTGCCCATACTATACATGACGAGAACCTTACCCATTCCCACCAAAAGCTTTCCCTGGAATGCTGTCAATGCTAGCGGCAGTGCATCTGTCTCTGTCTTATAATGGAACTGTAATGATCCGTCCGTCTCAATCTTATAAGTGTAGATGTAAGATACGTCGTTTCTGTTGGGCATCAACTTCTGATTGACTGCAACCGACACGGCAAGGTAATCTTGGTCATCGAATGACACTTTGCAAAGCCTGAATGCACTCTCACCAGTCTCCAACTCGATCGTCTGACCGACGGCCTTGTTTGCGCTGGATATCACCTGGATGCACGACCCCCACGAGTCGCCAGCCTTGTATCCAAACTGTTGGTACTTCTCTTGCGATTCTTCATCAACCTCATAGCTCACTTCCTTCTTGAAGGGTGGACTTATCAGATTGTCCGCCTCTGCAACGTATATCATACCGTTATCGTCTGTACAGTCTGCCATATCCTTAGGCGTGTATCTCAACACGATGCTTTCTATCATCATATTGGCATCTAGCTTGTCCACTGTTAGGATAGTCAGTGTGTTTCCTGATATGCCCAGTGCACCGTTCTCGGGAACGTCCTCGCTCTTGAACAGGCATATCTGTGAAAACACCGGCTTCTCCAACGCTGTTATCTTAAAGTCGGCACCGTCCGCATAGCCAAGGTATGAGCGCACAGAGCTGATTCCCACAACATTCTGATTATCAAAGTTCAATCTTGACACCGACACCTCGTGTGGTCCAGTATACTGGTTTCTAGGGTTGGTCAGCTCGCCCGATATGGCATCAATACGCAATCTGGCGTAGACTCCGTTGGCCATACCAATATGCAAAAACAGGTTGGCTGCCCCACTGGATTGGTCTTCCATGGAGAAGATACTCAGCGATTGTGCCACAGAGCTCAGTTGTTCCTCCTTGACCACTTCCAGCGTGGACGAAGGATCTGTGCTCAACACGGACAATGTCTGGTCTTTACAACCAGCCACTATGAAAGGAAACAACGGTTTCCCTGGTAATTGTCCCAAGGAGAGAGAACTGATCTGCGCATTCATCTCCCTGTGCTCGCTATACTCGACCAGTTTACCGAACTGGTCTGCTTCAAAGTAGACGAGTTCTCGAGTAGATAATGCCAGAATCACCTGCGTATTGGAGCATGCCGATTGAACAACTGTGATTCCAACGGCCGGCTTCCATTTGACCGTACTCTCGGGCTCGTCGTCGCCGTTGTAAGTGATCTGTTGGAACCCATTGCTGTGTATTTGGACGATCGAGTCGGTTCCTATCTGGGCCACCTCCAGAGTCTCGAACTCTGTATCAAATCCCGAGTTCTCTGCCTCTTCGACGTCCTCGCCGACACTCAGAACGAGCGTCGAGTCGTAGAACGACAGCACAATCAACTTGTCATAGATGTCATCCCTGTGTAATTTGGTAGCAAAGATCCGTTCCACTTTGGCTGGCAGCTCCTGGGTAACAATCTCGGAGAATTGTAGTTGGTGGTTGAGTATGCGCATCGATGATCTTGGCCCCGTTCCACATAGCGAAAAGACCACGGGCAGGTCAGAGACATTGCCTGAGTCGTATAGACTCGAGGTAACCAATGGGTTGAGGTTCTCTATGATGTAGACGAGGGTCAGATTGACAAAGTTGCGTGGCGTAATTGCCGTTGTTTCGCCAATAGCCGCTATTTCGTCAGGATAGTCGGTAGAAATCCAGGATTTCTCATTTGGATCATCACCTAGCTTTTCAAACTGATAGATATACTGGTCACCAGCGTCTGAATTGCTGTAGAGGAAACCGGACTTAAAGATCAACAGAGACGAGGCCACGGGAATTGTGTCAAAGTACTTGATCTCTATCGAATCAACAACGCCTCCTTCACCATCAGACTCGTCGGAGTCCTGAGGCACCCCATTAATGGTGACTTTCAATAGATCGCCTTGGTCCGTTTGTAAAAGGATGAAGAACGACTTCTTCATGACATGGACCACCCCAGATACAATCAATCTGGGACCGTCTCGTTGAGGAATCGGCACACTGTGAATCATCTTGGACAGATATCTATACTGAACCAGACCTTGTGAGCACACTAGCACACCTGAAGGTCCACTAATACCGCCAGGAACGCTCAGAATGTAGTTTGTGGTATCCGGCACCTCCTCGGAGTACTTGATCACCGTATGGTTGAGTCCCAGGTCCAACTCGTAGTACGTCAATACCTTTTTCAACGGCTGATCTTTGAACACACCTTTCCCCGTCTCCATCTCTATAGCAGCAAAGATTGGGTTGTCGAATCCAACGTCCAGGCCACATATAGCAGACGTGGTCGTTCCTGGTCGGTTAGCTTCTAACGGTGAAGAAACAGTTGCATGCCCGTTATCGGTGCCAATCGTGTACGAAAACTTGTTCTTTTCGATGGCACCCAACATGAATGCTCTGTTACGACCATCCACGGCAATGTACTCGCCAGGAGTGATCGTGCGAAGCCCACTTTTGAAGTACGGTTCATCTATAACTCTTTGCAATCGATGTTGAGACTCATTATACTCTAACACACACAGATTCCCACTATCCGAGGTGACAATTAACAGATCCTTCTGAGATCCGTTCAGTCGAACATTATTGATCGTTCTTATGTTGCTGTAAGCGTTCTGGTCCACCAGTTTTCGTAAAGCACCCGTCTTCTTGTCGAAGCTCCAGACCTCAATAGAACTCGACGTTGCCCGTACAATCTGCTGCTGCTTCTTCTCCCCAGTGAAGTTACCAATGCAGCATTGTACTGCTGAGCTTGGCTTCTGTAATGTCAAGTTATACAGGCAAAGATCCGGGCCTGTAGCTCTGCTCATGTCAACTTAAACTAGGAAATTTTTAGTGAATAGACAGGACTGGTAATTAGCAAAGTATCAACTTGGATCTGGCACTAGCTTGCCGTGCATGAGTTCACAGACTGAATAATGGTGCTTGGATAGCACTGACAGTTTGGATTATGTGTATTTGGACCTGAATATACCTCAATTCAATAACAATCTCAAGAAACTCATTCTGCTCCAGGGTGGATATTAAGCTAACTCTAGTCATATGTACTGCTATAACCATCCGATTCTACACGAAAACTATCATTAAATTGGTTTAATTCTTTCCAACCAACTATATTGATCACCAATATCGGGGCACCGGCAATCTCACTCTCCCTCTGCTACTTAGCCCCCAGATATTTCAACCCTTCCTCCTCCACCGTCTCCATCATGAAGATTTCAAATTTCGTGTAATGGGTTGAGGTAAACAAAAAAATAAACCTGATCTAATCAACACCCAAATGTCTGAAGTTGCCGCTCAAAGGGCACCCACAGGCCCTGGAGGTGCTCGATCTGCAACAAAGTACGTGAAGGCTCTCAACCAGTTGAGCGACGAGGCAGAAATCGAGAAGGCGATCCGCCAGACGTTCCAAGAGGCCCAAAGAACCGTCGCCGTTCATAAGACTCAAGTGACCGTTCTTAAGGCGATCATGAACAGATGTCGTGAGTTGGGGCTCGCAGACGACTTCAACAGACTGTTCTGTATGATGGTGAACAAGATTCTTGCCGTTAAACGAAACGAGCCTGCTGGCGACCGGATAGTGAAGTACATTTCGTCTTTTACCACTGCAATCAACCCTGCCAGCCAAAACAAGGGCGAAAACGAGGAAGAAGAAGCCGCCAGTGTTGACATTGACCCTGAAGAAGAACATGCTTTCTCAGAGTTCATCGGTACACTGACAAAACACCTCGTGAGAGGCATGGATTCGTCCAATAAAGACGTCAGATACCGCGTGTGTCACCTTCTTTCGCACCTGATGCACAACATGTCGTCGATTGACAAAGAATTGTATGATACGATGAGTGAAGAGTTGTTGAACCGCATCTACGACAAAGATCCCGGTGTCAGGGTCAAGGCTATCACAACCCTGGCTAGCTTCCAGGAGCAAGATGGGTCTGACGTGCTGAGCGACGCTGCCAAACGGATCCGTGTGATCATGCAGAATGACCCCAAGCCTGAAGTGCGGCGTGCGTGCCTTAGACAGCTCGAAAAGAGTGAATTCACCAACTCATACCTGTTCGAGCGTGCCAGAGATGTGAACCCAATCAACCGTCGTATGGTGTTCTCACACCTGTTACCAGCCTATGGCGACTTCAGAACGATCTCTTCGACAGATAGAAACAAGTTGCTTGCCTGGGGGCTCCGTGACAGGGAAGAAAATGTGCGGAAAGCTGCTGTGAAGTGGCTCACTGACTCCTGGCTTCCTACAGTGAACAACGATATCCTAGAGTTTGTCGAGCGGCTCAAAGTGACCAGCAGCGAGGTGGCAGATATCGCACTACGTGCCTTGCTGGATAGTAAGCCACAGATCGCACCAAAACTCACCTTCAATAAGGAGGTTCTTGAAAACTTGACCAGTGAGTACGCTTTGCTCCTACGTGTCTTCTTCCAGTATTGCAACGACAATCAACAGGAAGACCTTCTCGATACAAACTTTACGGAGGCAGCCCAGTTTGCCGATGTGCTCAAACTATACTTTGACAGACGGCGTTCCAACTTGCAAAATATCGAGGAGCACAAGCAAGAGTTGGAAATGGATCCATCAAAAGTGGAAGAGTATGGTATTGTCGACCCAGAGGAGTACGACTATGTGATCCTGCAACTACTTTTGGTCGCATCTGAGTACGACTACCATGACGAGTTTGGAAGGAGCAAGATGTTGAACGTTTTGAGATCGATTCTGAGTGAGGATGGACTCAGTGAGAAAGTTATCGATGTGCTCATTCAATGCATTAGCAAGCTTTCGATCAACGAGCGCGATTTCTCGCAGATCATTGTGGAAATCATCAACGATGCTCGGGACTCTGCAGTGCAACAGACACCTATCGACGAGACCATTAACAGTGACGAGTCTGAGGATGAGGATGAGGATGAGTTTGTCGATGCTGAGACCAGTATGTCTAGAGCTTCTATCAGGTCTGCGAAATCGCGCCAAGAGGAGATCGAGCGCGAAACGAAGCAGGTCAAAGAATTGCCTGAACAGACCTTGACAGAGTGTCTGACAATGTGCAAGAGAATGCTGGAACTAGTGAATGGATCGCTCAAGGATAACATGTACCTGGAGTCGATTCTACACGCTCTGATCCGGCCAGCACTGCAGAGATCCGAGGTGCCCATTAGAGTGCTTGCGCTCACGTGCATGGGCCTATGCTGTGTCCTTGATAAGGACCTTGCTGTTCGTAACATGTTCTTGTGCGGTGTGTTCATTACCAAGAGTGATAACGATGAGTTGATCATGGCCGGTTTGAAAGTGATTGCCGATCTACTTGCCGTGCATGGAGTCTCGATCTTAGACCAAGATGTCGAAGGAAGTATCGATGCGATGGCCGTGGCTAAACTGTTCTACAGGACGCTTAGAGATAGCAGCAGGAAGGAAGTGCAAGCAGTGTCAGGGGAGGCACTGTACAAGCTGTTTCTCAGTGGAATCATCAACGACGATGAATTGTTCGAGACCACATTGCTCGCATACTTCAACCCTACAATCAATGACAATGAGGCCCTAAAGCAGTGTCTGTCCTTCTGCATTCCAGTGTATGCATTCTCGCACCCGGCACACCAGGAGCAGGTCTCCCGTGTTGTTTCTGATACGCTGTGGCGACTGTTTGATGGCTGGGACGAGATGGAAGAGGAGGCCAACGATCAGAAGATGATCTCGCCTCAAAAGATCGTTGAACAACTCGTCTACTGGACAGACCCGTACCGTGTCGTCAACAGAGATCCAGAGGAGGCCGAAAAGAGCTCGATCCAGGTCGATGTGGCTGTGCAATTGTTGAAAGTGTTGACCAAGATGGACAATGCCAACGAGAACAAGTCGTTCATCAAGGCGATCTTCTCGGTTCTGCCAAAGCTGACCTTCACAGAGGATGCGGGTGCTACCAAGCTGGACCAGTTGTATGATCTACTCGAAAGCGATGAACTACTGCAAGGCGAGTTGGAAGAGGCCTTACACAGTGCGCACAACCGGAACTCGTTCGAGAGATTCCGCGAGTACGTTGAAGTGTGCCTTGCAAAGGCAAAGGGCGAGCCTGACGAAACGAAGCCAGAGCTTGACGATACCAAGCAGCCAGAACAATCACAGATTGAGGACTCAAATCCTGAAGTTCATGTCAAGGAGGAACTTGAGGCAGAGCTTGAGGCCGAGCCCGTGGCCGAGACCGGCCCTGAAGCCGACAATAACGAATCCAGTGCTATTGCGCACGAAGAGATTACCATACACGAGGATACAGTCACACAGGACGATCTACTTGGACAGAGTTCGTTCATCGAGTCCGAAGTCGGTGTCAAGGAGGAAACTTCTTTCACACGTCCAACACGGAAGCGCAAACGGTCGAGCAAGAAATCTCCAAAACCTACCAAAAAACGTACCAGAGCGAAGGCAGAGAAGGTTTACGACTCTGACGATGATAGCATCGTGATATTAAGCGATGACGAGTAAACGGGATACTACGGCTTTTCATGGCCCGTCCTTTTTTTCCTATATAAGCAAGCAACCCTCCCGAAAAAAAATTAGTCACTTTGAAAGCAATGAGCATCTCTAACGCAGCTGCCAATGGTATCATCTACGGCACCTATGGGCTTCTGCTGATCGTGGGAGTGGGGATTGCGCTCAGTTACATGAAGTTCCAACAGACTAGGGACTTCCTGTCTGCGAACGGGACCCGTACGGCCATCCCGTTGGCTCTGAACTTCATTGCAAGTGGTAAGTATAGGAAGGAACGATCTTTAATGGTTGTTTTCAACAACCAATCCCCATAGTTACGGGCAGTGGTGTGGATCACTGCCGAGCTATCTTAACCGACAGACAATATGACAACGGGTGCTGTGTAGCAGCTGAGATTTATACCGTTTAAACTCGATCAAGTTAGTACTTGCGTGAGGATTGTTCAATATTGTTGAGAAAGCATTTTAGACAAGACCAGGCGGCCCCCATAGGGCACGTCCGACTTGCATCTTTACTAACACATAGCAATGGGAACAGGTATATTGACCACCTATTCTGAAATTGCCAACATTGCCGGTATTCACGGGTTGCTCGTGTATACCATTACAGGCGCCATTCCGCTGTTTCTGTTCTCCTTCTTTGGACCGATGATCCGTAAGCGGTGCCCTGATGGGTTTGTGCTGACCGAATGGTGTAGATTCAGATACGGAGTGATCACTGCGTCGGCTCTGTCGCTGTGCACGATTCTCACCATGTTCCTATTCATGGTGTCTGAGCTGACAGCCATTCAGATGGCCATCGAATCTCTCACTGGTATCAGTGCCACGCCATGCCTTGTCGTAGAGTGCGTGGTGACATCTATCTACACATTCTTGGGCGGATTCCATGTTTCGTTCACCACTGACACTTTGCAAGGAGGGTTTGTGCTCATCTTGCTGATTGTGGGCGGTATTGGTTACGGAACTCAGATCCACATCGACCATACTTTGAAAGAAGAGACGAGCGCACAGCTGTTGCATGCAAACAAGCTCGGCTGGATGCTCATCTACATCTTTCTGGTGGCCATCATCACGAACGATGCGTTCATGTCGGGATTCTGGCTCAGAACTTTTGCTGCCAAAACCGACAAGGATTTGCTGATTGCGTGCTCGCTGGCCACTGTAGTGTGTGCCATTGTGTGTACTCTGGCAGGATTGCCCGGTATTTATGGAGTGTGGACAGGCGATTTGACCATTGCGGATGAAAACGGATCCAACGCTTTCTTCATTCTCTGTGCGACTATGAAGAACTGGGTCGTTGTGATCATCCTGATGTTCTCTGTTGCCCTATCTACCTGCACTTTTGACTCGTTGCAAAGTGCCACCACTTCGTCCATCTCCAATGATATGTTCAGAAACAGAGTGCCGCTCATTTGGGCACGTATCCTGGTGATTGTCATCATGATTCCTTGCCTGGTGGTGGCCATCAAGGCGTCTGCCAACGTGTTGCAGATCTACTTCATTGCGGACCTGCTTTCGTCGGCTATTGTGCCGATCATGTTCATGGGCCTATGGAACAGGATGTACTTTCTGCGTGGGGCAGACGTCATCGTGGGTACTCTCGGTGGTCTCTTGGGTGTGTTCATCTTTGGTACCGTTTACTACGGTACTGCCAAAGAAGGCGGCCAACTGCTACTGATCTGGAATGGAGTCTATGATCCGAATGACTGGGGAGCATTCGGGGCATTTGTCATTGCACCTTTCGGTGGACTTCTTATTGGGTTCATCAATGCCGCAATTCGTATCGGACTGCTCAAAGTTCACTCCAAATACACCGGAAAGCCATTCACTGCTTTGGATAAACCTCAAAAGCTTGCGTTTGGTGTTTCCTCAGAGGATCTGACCGACATCGACACTGTCTCCGTGGGGGAGACCAGTACGATGAAGGCGAAACTCTTGGAGTCGTTCATTTAGCGGCCAAGTAATAATAAAATCTGGGACTAACCAAGTAGATTTTGATTCGACCTACAGTTGATAAATTTTCAATCTCTAGGATGATTGACTTGGATGAATATGCCAAGCCTGGCAAGCCATACTACCTTGCACTGGGCATGGAAGGATCCGCCAATAAGCTGGGAGTGGGAGTGATCAAGCATGGGCTTGGTCAGCTGGGAAACACTAACAGAGCAGAGATATTGTCCAATGTCAGAGATACCTACATTACGCCGCCAGGCCAAGGGTTCTTGCCACGAGATACCGCCAGGCACCACAAAAACTGGGTCGTCAGAATAGTATTGAAGGCACTGAAAGATGCGGGAGTGTCTCCAGAGGATTTGGACTGCGTCTGTTTCACACAGGGCCCTGGAATGGGTGCACCGCTGCAAAGCGTAGTTGTTGCTGCTAGAACACTCAGCCAGATGTGGGAGCTGCCTATAGTGGGCGTCAACCACTGTGTGGGACATATTGAGATGGGACGAGAGATCACTGGTGCGCAAAACCCGGTCGTTTTATATGTGAGTGGAGGAAACACACAGATCATCGCATATTCTAAGCAGAGATACCGGATCTTTGGAGAGACGTTGGATATTGCGATTGGAAACTGCCTGGACAGGTTTGCTAGGACACTGAACATCCCTAACGACCCATCTCCCGGTTATAATATCGAACAGATGGCAAAGAAGGGCAAGCATCTGGTGGTTTTACCGTATACCGTCAAGGGAATGGATCTAAGCATGAGCGGCATCCTTGAGTATATTGAAGGAATAGCTCATGATCTGTTCGCAGGGAAGAATAGCAAGCTCGTCTACGATGACGAGACCGGCGAGAAGATCACAGTGGAGGACCTGTGCTTCTCTTTGCAAGAAAACCTGTTCTCGATGCTCGTGGAGATTACAGAGAGGGCCATGGCGCATGTGAATTCGAACCAGGTTTTGATCGTGGGCGGTGTTGGTTGCAATGAACGACTTCAGGAGATGATGGGTGTCATGGCAAGCGACAGAAACGGGTCGATCTATGCCACCGACGAACGGTTCTGTATAGACAACGGCATCATGATCGCTCACGCAGGCTTGCTCGCTTACAGGGTGGGATGCCGTAATGATCTCGACGATACTGTGTGCAGTCAAAAGTTTAGAACCGACGAGGTTTTGGTTCGCTGGAGAGACGACTAATCGCGAGTCTCGTATCTTTCTTATTTAATAGCATTCATTCATTTCCAATGGACAACGATATCATAAGACGGTTTGAGAGGGTCGAGACTTCTATTCGGTGTCATCTGTTCAAGTCACCGGGCATCTTTGCCAATTCGATGCCCGGTAAGGTCAGCACGACCCAGCTTGTCCGGGATGCCACCGTTCAAGAGACCGTTTTCTTTAAAGGAATGTCGATTAGAGATATGGAGTCGGTTATGCCCATGGATACCCTTCCAATGAGTGTTGTGGAAAGCCTCTCGCGGTCCAAGCATGCTGACCTCCACTTCCTCTGTGAACGGCCATCGTATCGTTCCACGGATGACCCGAAGACTACAGCAACTGAGATGCAGAGACGTCTGGAGCTGCTGTGTTCTTTAGTGTCTGTCCAAAAGGATACCGAAGACCGGATCAGAGTGACACTGGCCAAATTGAGAGCATTAATCGAGTCAATTAACTAGTAATGTACAACACTCTGTAAATCCAAATCCAATCCTTGATCAAAAAAAAAGTAGATCGCATCACCTTCACATCCCTTCTTGCTTTGCCTTCCTCGCCATGACTTCTGATCCGAGCGGTCTTAAAGACATGGTACGATCTGTAGTATCAACAGTCACTACGATCGGTAAAGGGGACAAGGTCGGTTCCAACGATACCTACCGAGAAGCAATGGGAAAGGCTATGGGCAAGGATAGAGAGACAGAGGGCAGGTCATTGAAACTGTCTTTGCTGCTACGACAGAACATGTCGCCCAAGAAGCATAAGAAGGACTTTGACGTGCTTTCTGAAGAGATGCTACGATCAATTGACGATACCACTGGGTCGCCGCTCACCAAATGGGAAGGAGATGGGCCTGTCAGTTCGGAGGTGAACGAGTTCTCGTTATTCCAAGGGTTCAGTGCCACTCTGCCGCCGCCTGCCAATCTGATAGAATATAACACGAGCGATTCAGATACTTACGGCGGAATGAAACAGATGCAAGACGAGATCAACTATCGTCTCGACCTGATCGAGATCCGCAAAGGTCTTTCGTCAACCGAGATCGAGGAGATCGATTATAAAGTGGACCAATTGCAGTTACAACGGCAGTCGATCTTTGACAGGATTGCACAGTATGAAAACGAGAAGAGTTGCTTGGAGAACAGACTGTTGGAGTTGCAAGCCAGGTTGAAAGACGCAGACACGTCTGAATTGAGTGACCGATCTCTCGTGGAATCGCTGAATGAGTTACAGATTGCCGGTGAGCCTGCCAGCAGTCCGAAACGGGTGACTTCTGTCAAGCATAGTGAGACATTGCAACGATACTACAAGCCCGGAGACCAGATCCGTGAGATCAAGCACGCGCACGATACCGCAATAACGTGCCTTGCATTTGACGAGCCGTTTGGCACGATGGTGACCGCCTCAAGGGATAACACAGTGCGTGTCTGGGACTTGTCTAGATACAAGTGCACAGGAGCTCTCTCGGGACACAAGGCCACAGTCACCTGTATGGATATGCAAGGCGATCTCGTGGTAACTGGGTCGATGGACGCCACTTTGAAGTTGTGGAATGCCCAGGACCAAACTCTCCAAGAGACTTTTGCCAGCCACATGGACGAAGTGACTGCTGTGAGCATGAACGGGGACAATTTGGTGTCGGCATCAGCAGATAAGACTCTCCGGCAGTGGGATACATCAACGGGCCGGTGCATGCAAACGATAGACGTGATGTGGGCCACTAGTATGAGCAAAACCACCGTTCCACAGCAGGTTTCTCACTGGGAAGGGCATCCGTTCATCTCGTCGTTGCAAGTGTTCGATGCTGCCCTTGCGACGGCAGGATCTGACGGCATTGTCAGACTGTGGGATTTGCGCAGCGGCAAGGTGGTTCGGCAGCTCGTTGGTCACACTGGACCGGTGAACTGTCTCGAGTTCGATGACAGGAGCATCGTCACGGGCAGTGCAGACAAGTCTGTGAGGATCTGGGACTTGCGTATGGGTAATATCTTGGACTCATACGCCTACGAACGCGAAATCATCTCGTTACAATTCGACTACTCCCGTGTCGTCTGTACAGATATGGAGAACACGATCCGTGTCTACGATAGAGCGAGCGGCAAACACTGGCGGTGTGGAGCGGGAAAAGATTCAGCCACGGTCAATTGTGCGCGTTATTGCAACAGCTACGTGGTGGAAGGCCGCGACGATGGTACCATTGGCATCTGGGCCTTATAGCATACATATACATATTAGCATCAATAAATTTGCACGGTTGAAAAATTTAACCCGTCAATCATGTCGTTCCGTGGACAAACACCAACCGTGGTTGTGCTCAAAGAAGGCACCGACACGTCGCAAGGCCGTGGCCAGATCGTTTCCAACATCAATGCTTGCATTGCCATCCAAGATACCTTGAAGCCGACGCTTGGTCCGTTCGGTTCCGACGTGTTGATTGTGAACAACGGCAAAACCACAATCTCTAACGATGGAGCCACGATCCTCAGGCTTTTGGAGGTCATCCACCCTGCTGGAAAGATCCTTGTGGATGTTTCGATGGCCCAGGATGCTGAGGTCGGAGATGGAACCACCTCGGTGACTCTGTTGGCCGCCGAGTTCATGAAAGAGGCTCGTCAGTTCGTCGAGGAAGGAATGTCGTCGAACGTGATCATCAAGGGATACAGGAGCGCGTGCAGACTCGCCTGCGGTTATATCAAGGAGTTGCAAGTCGAGTTGAAGAAAAAGGGCGACAATGACGCCGAGTTCAAAGACCTTCTGAAGAAGTGTGCCAAGACGGCCATGTCGTCAAAACTGATCCAGTCTCACTCGGACTTCTTTGCCGACATGGTTGTGGATGCAGTGCAATGCCTCGACCAGGAGGATCTCAACGAGGACCTCATTGGAATGAAGAAGATTCCTGGCGGTTCGTTGGAAGACTCTCGGCTCGTGAAAGGCGTTGCTTTCAAGAAGACGTTCGCCTATGCTGGCTTTGAGCAGCAGCCGAAGAAGCTTTCTCACCCAAGCATCATCTGTTTGAACGTGGAGCTCGAATTGAAGGCCGAAAAGGACAATGCAGAGGTTCGTGTCGAGAAAGTCGACGAGTACCAGGCGGTCGTGGACGCCGAGTGGAAGATCATCTTGCAAAAACTGGACGCCATCGTGGCCTCTGGTGCCAACGTGGTGCTGTCGAAACTGCCTATTGGAGACTTGGCCACACAGTACTTTGCTGACAGAGGAATCTTCTGTGCCGGTAGAGTCGCCGCTGACGATATGGAGCGGACGGTTGCTGCCGTCGGCGGTAGCATACAGACGACATGCTCCGACCTTTCGGCGGAGTCGCTGGGTCACTGCGGTCTGTTCGAAGAGGTGCAAGTTGGTGGTGAGAGATACAATCTGTTTGAGGACTGTCCCGAGTCCAACACTTGTACGCTGATACTTCGAGGCGGCGCAGAGCAAGTGATCGCCGAAGTGGAGCGGTCATTGCACGATGCGATCATGATCGTCAAGAGGTCCATCCAGAACAACCACATAGTTGCTGGCGGTGGAGCCATCGAGATGGAGTTGAGCAAATACCTCAGAGACTTGTCACGGCAGATTGCTGGCAAGCAACAACTAATAGTGGGAGCGTACGCTCGTGCTTTGGAAGTGATACCACGCCAACTGTGCGAGAACGCCGGTCTGGACGGCACAGAACTTATCAACAAGTTGCGGTCACTGCACTCGCAGGGAGAAACATGGTACGGGCTTGACTTTGCCAACGAGTCGATTGCAAACAACATGGACAACTTTGTGTGGGAGCCTGCTCTCACCAAGATCAACGCTCTGGAGTCTGCCACAGAGGCTGCGGCACTAGTTTTAGGCGTGGATGAGACGATCACCAACCGTCCGAACGACACCAAGATCGGCGACCAGCCTGTTCCAACGCCGGCTGGACGTGGCCGTGGTATGCCACAGGGAATGCCACAGGGAATGCCACAGGGAATGCCACCGATGCAGATGTCTATGCAGTAACTTAATAGATAGTATATATACATTGTAATTAGTTGGCTGTGCCTGATGAATTCGAGCCGGAGCTGGAAGTCTTGCGTGTAGATACCGAGCCCTTGCTGTACAAACTTCTCCAACTGAACTTGGAGCCGCGACGGCTCGGTGGCGCTAGAGCGAATGTTGGATGCGTAGGAGTCAAAACGGTGACTTTCGCATTTTGAGAGGGAGTTACTGGCGGTTCAGTGTTTGTTGTGGATGTGGTAGGCGAAGCCGGGTTATCGTCCTCGTTGCTGTAAAGAGGAGCGTTGCTATTGAGAAAGTCCTTGATACCCATACTCTTGGAATCGCCAGCGGTCGAATCGATCTTGCTGTGATCTGTCACAGCAAGTCCTGTGGTTTTATCTGTCTTGACGAAATCGCTGATATCTTCATCGTCCAAGTTCATCGAGTAGCCGGAGAATTGCGGCACAGGTGAAGGTTCCAGTGGCTGCTTTGGCGCAGACGTCTCTTTATCTGTCTGTGTTGTTGTTGTCGTCGTCGTCGTCGTTGTTGTTGTTGTGGCAGCGCCGCCTAGGTGATAACCTGGCAGGAACGAGACGGCTCGCCTCCAAGCTGAGTAGTGATAGGTTTGGCTGCGGTCGACGTGACTGGCAGTGAGTAACCACGGTTTCTCTCTTGCCAAGAAGACGACGGTGTCGATTGTGCAATTGAACGCCTGGAAGAAGGCGGCTGCCGTGTAAGCCCAGAACGATTTCCAGGGCAGGCTGTCGCCGTACTTGATGATGTAACACTGGTGAATGAATGGGAAGAGCCAGAGTAACATATACGAGAGAGGATAAACGAACATGACTCTCATTTGGCGGGTGATTTGTAAGCGGCGGTTCTGGAACCTGTCCATTGCCTCCTCGTGGAGCATTCTCTGGATGCCACCAGCGACGTTGGGCTCGTCTTCGTCGTCGTCGAGATTGTATTGACCTTGTCCTTGCATGTTTTGATGGATCTGGCGAAGGTTGCGGCGGTCTTTACCAGAATTCAACCCTCGTCCATGCAATTTGGCACTGATTTGAACGTCTGGAAAGACCAGCATCAGGCATAGCTTGCTGAACTTGTACCAGATGGAATCGGTAAACATATCCATCATCTTGGCCTCGTTATCGAGGTCCATCTTGGACGAAACAACTTTATACTGGCGAACAACGTGGATGTAGACGCCCACGTAGATGGAGAGGACGGAAACCACAATACAGTAGCGGCAGATCCACGTGAACCACCAGACCGCTTTCAAGCTACCCAAGTAGCTCCAATTGACTGCCGACGTGTATCCTTGCCCCGGAGCATAGGCGGAAGACGATACGATTGCGGGGAGTATCACTGACATGATGTAAATGTAGATGCGGAATGGATACAGGCCGCCCTCTTGCGGTTTGCTCGTAGCAAAGTATGTCGGTTGTCGTTGCAACCTGAACTTCAAATCAGGAGCGAGAATGAGCAGCGCAATGTGCACGGCAAAGCAAAGGATCATAAAGTCTCCACCTTCAATTGCAAAAGAGGTGAGCCAACCAATGCCATTTCGGAATGGAACGCTCGACATCATCTCCTCTGCGGTATTCTGGCACACGGCCGGATACACGAGCAGAGCAATGGCCTTGATGAAGTCATACACTGTGAGCAGGAAGATCAAATCGTGGCGGAAGATGCGCTTCTTCGGATGTATCATGCCAAGACAGTAGAATGCAACCAGCCCGGCAAATACCGACATCGACGACGACACGATCGAGCATATTCGGATGGTCTGGCGATGTGTGTAATCGTACGACAGTTCGAGGGGCACTTCGCCACGGCTCACCAACTCAACGGCGATTCCTGGCAGTGACATCCCTTGAAGAAGCAGTAATGAAAACAGTCTTGGCCTCTATTTTTTTATAAATTCAAAATTATATGCATGGTACGGCTGATATCAGAGGGGCAGGAAGAACTCCCCCAGTCGCTCTTTGGACGAGTCAAGCCTGCTCATGATCCAATGTGTATGGTCTCTGTGCTTATAAGCAAATGCAAAACTCTCGGTAGTGTGGAAGTAGAAGACGTACCGGCGATGTTCTCTGATATCGGCAAGATAGCCGAGTACACCGACGTAGAGTTCTGGAGCGTATTGGTCGTTGACCGCTTGAAGATGGTGTGCTTTGGCAAGCTTGTGAACGTGCGATGCTACTCGCTTGCAAACGAGCTCTTTCGATCTCGTCGTAGTGAGATGTTCCGCTATAGCTCTAGCCAAGTCCATCTGAATGATATCTTCTCCGTTGCCAGAGCACAGCACTGCCGCCGTGAGATCCAACGTTGACGTAGTATAACAGCTGGCGCCAGGCACTCCAGAGCACCCAATTCGTCCTGGATCTTTAAATAGACTGCCTCCAGAAGAACTGGCCACAGCTATCTGGTTATCAGTGATATGGCAGCATCCGATCGTGTCGCTTACATCATCGGCACAATCTGCCGGGTTCTGCCTGTATATTAGTGCCATACCATCGGTGAGAAGCGAGTCGTCCGGCTGCTTAGAGCTGATCGTAACCAGAGACGGAGTTATACCTCTAGTCTTCCTCCTATCGCACAGCCTATTACGTTGTAACTGGTCCAATGCATCGGCAATCGGGTACCTGCTGCTGTTTCTCACGACTGTAGACTGGTCAGACTTACCGGTATTCAAATCGAGGATCTGGACGCTTGAATCGCAGTAGATATGGCCGTCAGAGGCAACAGATGATCCATATCCAGTATTTGTGAGAGGGCTGCCTTCTATGGCCTTGGAGACGGTTTCCAGCACATCTGAACCGTCCAGATCATCTAACGAGCTCAATACCATCGTCTTCAACGGCCCACACCGTGAAGAATGGCGGCCTGCACCAACATGTACTAAAGAGACAGAGGCCATAGCCAGGTGGATATTTTCTTTTCGCGGATTACTTTACATAGTAGCCAAGCTATAACTCAACGGACTTTAACTTCTTAAAGTACTCGTCCCTCTTGGCCTGGTCGGGTATCTCCTGGCGCAACACTCCGTATATAGTGGACCAACCTTCCGCACTCAATGTGACCGTTTCAGGCGGCGCAGAAGCAGTCTTGGCCTCCACGACGTCTGGCATTTCGTCATTCTCGTCATCAATCAGTTGCGTGTCCTTCTTTGGCGCTTTAGTGATCAACACGTTCAACGCAAGAGTGTCGGCGTCCTGTGGAATCAGGCTCGACAGCTTGGCTCCATCATGGACCGTCTTCGTCTTCACCATTAAAACGATCTGCTCGATGTCCACAACGGTTCCATCCTCTTTCAACGTCTCCTGGAGTGTCCGTTTCACCTTATGGATCAACCAGTCCGATGGAATGTCCACTGTTTTATTGAATTTAGGCGACCGCATGCTCTTGAAAGTCACCTTCACTTTGGCCACGTCCGATGCTTGTCCTCTCTGGTAAACTGGAGGGTTGACGAGCTCCGAGAATGCGAAATTGGGGACCTTCTGTAGGTCTGTGAGGGCAACACCAGGGATCTGGTCGGGACACACAAATGTGACCAGCTCTTGGTACTTTTTGGCGAACTCAACTTCAGTCGTCATGATGCTAATAGATTAAAAAAACTCGAGGGGTGGGGGGTCTTATTTTATTTTATATGGAGGAGAGTCCCAGGTTCTACAACTATCATGAATACCGCCAATTCAACACCCAGGACCCGTCCAAACCTCTCATCATCACACACTTCCCGAACCCGTATCCAGCCAGTGCGATAGATCTGACCAAACCGACCCGAGTCGTCCGAGTACCGAGGCTTCTGACTACCGACTATCCTCAGTTCAGTAATGTCCTTCCAGGGCTTGAAGACGGCGCCATTGGATCCTCGACAGGTCAATTTGAGCCCAAGTACGAGTATGAGGGCCACTGGTTTGGAACCAACTCGGTTTCACCGTTGTCAAATTACTTGACGCCCGAAAAGTTCACACTGATCGTGGATACTGTCAATAAACAGATGGAATCGCAGTATAAACCTTCGGTATTCTGGCTACTCTACCTGCTACTGGACGTGCTAACACTGGGACTATTCAAGTGGCTCCGTATTGACAAACGGCCGTCAAGGCAGCTCGAAAAATACGTCAATGACACCAACGAAGAGTTGCGGAGCCAGAATCGACAGTGTCGACTGGTGAGTCCTCGATTGAGCGGGTATCTATCATTGGACTTTATTGTGCCGGATCCTAGGGCGGATCTTTGCTAATCTATTAATCTAATCGCATCTTAGTGTCCATCTTCTGCTGGATCCGTCTCATGCGGTGGTTGAGCCGGCCGTTCCAATTGAGAGCTTTCAACCCGATCTTGCCGTTCTCCAGTAGTGTATCAGAGGACTGCATCAGTTGCTTCCTATCAGCCTCACGTAATCCGATGGCAGACCTCTTTTTGATCAGGTTCTGGTACCTGCTGCGAGACTCTATCACGTACTGCTTACACTTTGCAATCTCCTCCTGGGACAGCTTGCTGAAGTTGGAGTACTTGAAGCAGTCTGTGAGCAACTTGTTGGCATCCAGAATCCGTTTCGGGTAGTTCTGGATCACTTGGAATAACTCCGATGCAAGCATATCGTTATCCTCGCCGGCATTTCTCTCCACGACCTTTTCCAATTCCGGTTTCATCTCTTTGAAGATGGTCAGTGCCACCTGGAAGAGCACTTTGGAGTCCTCGTAGTAGAGACAGTCCCAGACACGAAGCATCGTCTCTGTGGGCAAGACCCCAATGTACATGCTCATAAACCAGCTCGTTGTGCAGAACGACAGTGCAGGTAGATCGTACAAGAAGTCGTTGCGTCCTGTCGCGTAGTGTGTATCGTTCCGTTCGACGATCATCTGCCAAACGTCCGGTAGATATTGGCGAAGGCACAGCATGAGAACGCCTTGGTGAACATTGACGCCTTCCAGGTCGAGCTCGTGGATACCGGGCAAGTACCTGTCGGTAATGATGACGAGCATCCAGAAGGCCTTCTCCTCATCCATGAAGATGAGCAAAAGTCCTGCGATGAAGTTGAGCGACTGACAGTAACCGATGGACGGGTTATAAACGGCAAAGCACTTGAGAACACGCCGCAAAGTCTGCAACAACGGACTCTCTTCTTCGACCTTGTTGCCGTCGGCGTCCGTCCTTATAATGTCACGGAAATGAACGTTCTCCGGGAACGTTCTATGCAAATCCTTTTCGATGGCCTCGGTATTCTCGTTGATGATATCCATCGTTTGGTCGACCAACCGGTCGTAAACCCCCTTATTGTCCCTTAGTTTCTCGGGTCCCTTGGCAAAGTAGAACCATGCGTTTCCCCGCCACTCGGCAGGGATGCCCTTGCGCACAAACTTGCGCAGATCCTCCGATCTGGGAGGGAATCTCGTAGGAGACACTCTGTTGGTCGTATGTAGACCATTTTTCAGCATCATCTTCTCCCACTTCTTGCGTCTCTTGATCAGGTACGGCGAGTACGACCCCCACCAGGCGTCGTAGTCCTGCCTCGACACAAAGTTGTTGCTCTTCTTGAATCCATACATGTCATAGTCGCTGTTCAGCACCGAATTGCGCGTCGTACGTGGCGTTTTCTCCGCTTCAACCACTGCCATGCTCTGTCCGATAGCCGTACGCACTCTAACCAACGACGTTCTCGACTTCTTCAACGACGTGTACGACTCCTTGTGAGTGATTGGCTTGCTCACCACCCTCTGGCGAGCCTGCTTGGGCGCCTGGCGGTTAATCAGAGTGAATGGCTCACCGTTGGTCGAACTGATCATCGTATCGTCATCATCGGCAGAGTCTCTACTGAGGTCCTCCTCGCTGGCATAGTAGTCGATGACATCATGATTGGTCAAGGGCGGCGCCAACTTGAGCCCTTTCTTAGGTAACTCGAGGTTACTCGCAGATCCAACCTCCAGCTTGGACTCTACCACTTGTACCGGTACTTTCCGGTACCGAGACGGGCCTGATAGATTCGGAGTGGATCCGTATCGATCAACCATAAGTCGCTTTGGAGGGATGGAAATTTGTACTGGGCTTGGGAAATTTATCTCTCTTCAATGGGCAATGCCGCTTTTGCCATCTGTAAGCCGTTTGAGCTCAACGATGGCGTTGTGGTCACCGCCGACGGAGTCTACCAAGTGATCCAGTCGGAAAATCTCACATACATCTACGAGTTCCTGTGCGAGCATGGATATCCGGTCCTCTCGTCGTTGAACGGAGTTTTGACAGAGTCCACCATCGAAAGGGTTCCTCTGTTTAAGAACTCCTGGAACGACCTGCTGACGACGTCTCCGAAGCTCTTCGAGTATTCGATATACCCGTACCTGGATGTTATGGTGTCATCGATGGTGATCGTCGTCTTCCTGACGGCGTTACTCTTCACCAAGCACTACCTGACATCTTACAAGCCCACCTGGTTAATGAGGGTGTCGTGCCTAGTCGCGTCGGCCCAGTTGATCGCGCTGAACATTTACTCGTTGACGGAGATCGCCAAAAACACTCGACGGGGCGATGCGAGCGTTTCTGTCTTGACAGAGACTATCGGTACTTCGAAAGCGTTCAACGCCGTCTATGCGATCTGCTATCTGTTACAACGGCTCACCCAGGTGGATATTGTCAAGTACATGTACCCGCGGCGTAGAGAGCGCAGAACTGTCTCGATTCTGGGCACGTCGTTTGTGATCGTGGCCACTGCTATGTGGTGTGGAACGGCGTTCGATGGAGGCTACGATATACTGACGTCTCTTTACGGTACGAACGGAGTGGCCAGTGATTACGTGACTAACTGGATCTCCAGCGAGAGCGACGCGCAAGTGATCCTATCGGTGCTGGTGTACCTACTAGACATCTCGCTCTGTGTCGTTTACAGTTCGCTCGTCTACGTTTACAGTTTCTCGAAGCGGCGGTTCGTCTTCACCAAGAGGAACATTCTGCTGACACTGCTGATGGTCGTTGCCATCAACTCGCCGATCGCATTCTTCATTGGAGACATTCTGAGCAACTGGTTCAGTCCTCACTCTTACGTCTTTACGCTGGTGACGGAGGTGATCTCGAACGTGACCACTTTGGAATGGTTGAACCGCTTAAAACAATCAGAGAAGCACGACCAACGCGGCAACGTGCTAGGACGCCAAGTGTATGTTGACGACTACTATGAATCATCGACGGACGAGTCGTATTTCAAGACGCGGGGTGCCCAGTCGTCTGTCGAGTACAACTTGAAACAGACGCACTACGATCGTCTCAGAGGCAAGCTCAAACGGTACCAGCAAGATATACACAAGCGGATGCACTCGAAAGTGGCGCGGATCAACCACCAGAAGGATAGCATCCACCTACCGCAATGGCACGACGATGACCAGCAACAGGAGGTGTTCATCTACGAGCCGAAGCAAGTGGCCGAAAACGACACCGACACCGACACCGACAACGCCAGTAGTGGTACTGACGAGGAGTTGGTTTCCGTCGTGGACTCGCTGCCTTCAGGTATTGTGCCGTCGTCTGACGTTCAATGGACGTTCGCCAACCCAAAGTTCCTATGTGACCAAACTCACGATGTATAATACAATTGTCATTAATCATTAGATGCGGTCTGCCACAAACACCGACATGTACGCGACGCCCTCGTAGCGAGTGTCATTATCGAGGAACTTGCTCGTAATATCAAACTCGGCATCGTTCAGTAGTTGCTCTTGCACGAGCTTCCCCTCTGGCCCGTTCTTCTTGTAGTCGACAAACAGTTTGATCAGGTCGAGTTGGTCTCTGTCGATATCAGGGAGTGATGCCAGTAGCTTGTTGGACGGCTGGTCCTGTGCCTCGATTTCTTCACACACTTGCAATTGCCTGCTGAGCCGGGACAAATCCAGCGCTTTATCCACACAGATCATCTCTGTGAACGACGAGAGCAACTCAAAGAAGGCATTCATTCGAGTGTCTCCGTTCTCCTTGGGCAGCGAATTGGTGGAATTCTGCGAGGAGCTCAAATTGGACGAGGTGGCCTTCTCCATTGTTGCCGACGATGGCACCTCCAGCATCATATTGACACTGTCATCGTTGTTGCTTTCATCGGTCTCGATCACCGGGTAGCCCACATACGAAGACCTGACGTTGGTGAACCCGCACGACTTGAGCTCTTCGGCAATATGTTTGGTGGCATCGGTCAGCATCCCGCCTTTCTCGTTGATGAACAGCGACAGTTTCTGTGACATCTTATAGCGAGCCCACTCGCTGGCGCTGGAGATCGTGGCCTCTTTCTGTTGCTGTGTGAAACGTGCCAGCGGATCTACATCCACCGCATGGATGTAGATGGTTCCATTGGGCTTGATGACTCTGTGCATATCTTTCAACGCCGAGTGTAACTCTTGCTGGTTGGCCACAAAGTTGGGCAAACTCTCACAGATCAAATAGTCCTGGGACTGGTCCCTGAGGGGTAACAGCATGGCTGTCGGAGAAGTGAACGACGCATACATTTCAAAGAAGTGGCGCTCGCGCGAGCCTGGCGGATACTCTTTCAACCTGGCAGAGAGCACGTCGGTCTTGAACTGCGGATTGCCCTTAAGCACCTCCGGCGGCAAGTAACCGAGACCCTTGGGATCGTACAATCGGCTGTACTCGTCCCATATCGTCACCACATTGGTCTGTATCCACTCCATTTCGTGCCGGAGCTCCCATCCATGAACGAACTCGATTCCCGAATGAGCAATGTTCCCACTGAAGATCTCTTCTCTCAAGGAATCTGCCTGGAACGGCGTGCCCAACTTGTTACAAGTGACAATGCACACGGCCTTGTCGGCACTGTCCTTGGATTTGGGACCGATCAGTTGGCTTGCCACACTCTTCTCATCCATTATCAGTTTGAAAACTTGCCTGTACCAGAGAACCAACAGAATCACCCGCTGGTCTTGGAACAGATCTTTCCTGAGCTTGTCCACTTCTGGCAGATTGTAGCAGTCGCTCAGAGTCGGTTCCATCTTGGAGGAAGTCACTGTGGGCTTCAGCTTGATCTGCTTCTCGTAAAGCTCAATGCGCTGTTGCAGCGTGTTCAGACTCTTAGTACGCCACATCAGGTACAAGTCTCGGCGAGTCACTGCATAGTTGATAGGGTCATTGAGCTCGGAATCGTCCATGTACTTGAGGAAGAATTGCAACTGCTTTAAGTACTCTTCGAAGGCCACCTGCCGTAGCTTATACCGTAGCTCGCTCGTCAAACGGATGTATCTGTTTTTGGCGATCCGTTTCTGAGCTTCCTCGACGGACTCTGTACTGGGCTCGAAAGTAGCCGACCCGAACGCTATATCGCCTGCGATTTTAGCGGCTCGTTTGCCGATAACCTTCCAAGACTTCTTGCGAGGTTTGTCTGTTTGTGGTGGCTGCACCGGCGTCAATTGTGTCCTGGCAGTTTCTACCGACGACGACGACCCCATAGAGTGTGCAGTATCCAATGATGAGGACGTCTTGGTCAATTCAAGCTCTGGAAGGTTGTCAGCTGCAGCCGACCTCCGCTTCTTCTTGAGAAGCCGCAGTGTACGGTGACGATGCGGCCCTTCGGTCCGTGACGAGTCATTAGATGTGGCCGTGCTGACCCGATGTACAGAGGCGGTGTTCCTGCCGGAGGCTCCGTGGCCCGGTTCGGTGTCGTTGGAGGCCATAGTGGATAAAGATTAGACACACCCTCTTTAGATTAAAAAAAAAAACTAGATCACTTCATACGGATCATGGTCGGTTGTACTTATGTTTAATAGGACGGTATTACCGTCAGCGGCAAACTGGTGCTCCAATTGCAACTTGAGCTGTTTCAAGAACCCGCGCTCGGTGTTGGAATGGTTGCAAGCGATGACTGCCTTGCCCAACTCCTTGAAATACAGAGCTTCATGGTGAGACAGCTCCCCAGTGTAGTAAAGATCGGCGTCTATTCCTTTGAACACTCCTCCTCCTGATCCGGCACACACCGCTATGGATTTGATCGGCTTGGAACGGTCGTTGGTGGCGATCTGGATGTAGTCGAGTTGCAGAGACTTTTTCACGTTTTCGATGGCCTCGGTCAATTTGATAGGCTTGATCAATTCGACCAACCGGCCCATTCCAACACCTTCAGGGGATTCCGGTTCTACCTCGATCGGTTTCTTCGTTGCCACATTACCTTGGGCGATTCCGTCGACGAGCCAATCGTTCACACCGTCCACGGCAGCGTCCACGGCAGTGTGAGGACAGTAGACGGAGATTCCTGTCTGTAAGAGCCGAATCAGAGACTTCTGTTGCGGGTCTTGCGGGCTGATCGATTTCAATCCTTTGAAGATGAACGGGTGGTACGCGAGAACGAGGTTGGTCTTCGATTGGACCGCCTCTTCGACGACACTCTGTGTAAGATCGACGGTGAGCAGGACTCGAATTGGCGATTTCACGTCGACGACGTCCGAATCCACCGAAGCGTCCACGAGCAGCCCGGTATTATCCCATGCACTGTCCGCATAGCTTATCGGGTACAATTTCTGGATGGATCTGACGATCTGGGCCAATCTGGTCGTACTGGTCTTGACGAGACTCATGTGAAAAATATAGCTGCGAAATCCCCGGTTGAAATTCTTCTACTTCGATATCACTTTACGTTTCCAGGAGATGTCTACAGAGGAGTCATTATCATCACAGTTGGCCCGGATCATCAGAAGCCGTCTACAGGCGACAGAGGTGGAAGTCCAGGACATGTCAGGAGGTTGTGGCCAAGCGTTTGCGGTGATCATTGTCAGCGATGTGTTTCAGGGTAAGAATAAGTTGACACGCCACAGAATGGTTAATAATGCTCTCAGAGAGGAGATCAGTCAGATCCATGCATTTACACAGAAGGTGTTCACTACAGAGGAGTGGGAGGCCCAGAAGCGGATGTACACGAACTAGGCCTTTCACGCTTACCTTTGCTACTACCACATGCATATACTAATCAATATCCTATCATTGTACGCTCTTTCCTAATGGAATGAAATCCCTAAAGTCTATCCAATGAAAAATTGCCCCAATGTAAGCGCGGCTGCGGGACACGCCGGAGTTTTCGCTCTACTTCAAAGATAATACCGACGTTCATGCTGTTGTATAAGGCGTATTTAATTGGGCCAGGCCGACCCGCGGCATGTCACTCTTGCCATCCATATCGAACTTACGGGCTAGCAATCGGTCGAGTTTCACAAATCTCTTCTTGATCTTGATCTGCTCGTCCTTGCCGATGTGATAGATCTTCTGTGCAAACTGGGGGGTCGTCAAAGTAGAACCTGTAGAGGCGCCACGAGACATCCGGCGCGAATTGGCGGTCGAGGCGAGACTCGACGATTTCCGTGACATTGGCGAGGACCTGATGCGTGGACTCGACATCGATGCGGATCTCGATGGACATGGCGTGGACGTACCGTCTGCAACCAGTGTAGCGTCGTCATCAGAAGAAGACGAGATGGCGTCCTCGTGGATCTTGTCTGCGATGGCCTGCGATGGGACGGCCGACATGGCCACGGAGGCCGGTTCTTCAGCAGAAGTGGAGGAGGAAGTGGCCATTTCGGCGGCCACTGGCGTAGTTGCCTGAGGAACCTCTGGCACTGGAACCTGATCTGGCACTGGGGCGACAGGTTCAGGCTGCTCCGATTTCGGCTCGGGCTTGGCGTACATCTTGATAGTCCTGCGCTTAGGCTTGGATTCGTCCCGGTTGCTCTTATAGAAGCTGCGAGTCTGGAATCCCTTGATGGCCTCCAAGTTCTCGGTGAACGAGCCTTGCTCAAGATCGGTGTCTCTCAAATGGATCTTGGTGAACGAGTATGCGTTCGACGAGGCCAGAATGGCGGCGGCAAATGCCTTGGTCACAATGTCGCTGTTCAACCGGTCGCACGAAAGCTCGCCGCCCAGCGCCATCGTCTGTCTCGAACTCGACAGTCTCGTGAGACGCATCATCGAACCGGGAGAAATGCCAGTGAACGAGTCAGTCTCGACGTCTTTCAAAAGCACCCGTGGTTCTCCCTCTTCTTGCTCCTCTTTGGCCATCTTCTCGTGGAATTGGTCGAAAGTGCTCGAAGTATACTCCATGCTGAACTTGTACAGCATCGTGGGCAGAAACTCTTGGAACAGGTCGCCAATGCCCTTTTCGATCTCGTCCTGCAAGAACTTGGCAATGGGTGTGATCTTGTCGAAGGTAGAGTTGACCTCGATCGATTTCAACGGATCGTTCTTGAAAACCAGCGTCAAACCTTTCGTCACACTATACACGACGACGATGATCGAGCTCATCTTGATACTGCTGAGCGTTAAATAAAGCGGGATGTCGAACGTGGCATCGGAGACGATAAAGTTGGGCCGAATGAAGTCTGCCACGTCCTGGCCGTTGCTCTGAGTCTCGTTGTCACACTGTTCAACGAGAGACTCGGTGATCGAGGCATTGTAATTCTTCAACAGCGAAGCGCTCACTTTGGTTGTGACTTTCACGGACGCGTCTCCGAAGTAGTCAAACTTGAAGATGCCTCTGAACCGGTCCATGCCCAAGTCTCCGATCTCCAGGATCTCAAAGTCCGGCGGGATAGAACCAAAGTTCAAGTCCATAATTTTGATGCTATCGCTGAGAATCAGCGGCCGTTTGCCCGAGTTCATAGCATCATTGATTGTGTCCTTTGCATACTGCGTGAACGAATCCGAGTCGATGCAGTTCCAGTTGATCTTGAACGACATCACTCGATCGTTGTCTGCAAAAGATGGCTGGTAAATTAAACTTGACGTTTATTTTTTTTTGTTTTTATACCGTACTTAGATCGATTTTTTCCAGGTCTTGCAAAACGTTGTCGAGCCCCGGCGTAACGTCGTCGTGGTTTTGGTCCTGATACACGAGCGAGTTGTCGTTGTTATCGAAGAACGCCTTGTAGTCGTACGACTGGTTTCCGTCCACTCCCAAGAGAACGTTGCCGATCTGATCGATCAATCGCTGGTCAATATCGGCCCGCTTCAGGTCGTTCACCGTCAGGAAATCCCTGTTCGCTGACAACTCTTGGAAAGTGTCTCTGTAGAACTGGCCGCTCATATTGGCCAGTTTCGAATAATCTGCAGTGGATTTCTTCGCCACAGGTTGTTTCTCCTCCACGGACCCAAGCAATCTGGCGAAATCGGCAAACTTGACTCCTCGTAGAATCGTATCGCTCGAATTGTAGATGATTTCAAACAGTTCGTCTAGTTGCTTCGACGACACGCCAGGATACAGGTAGCCAAAGGCCTCTTTGAACTCTGCCTTGTTGAGATAGTCCTTCTGGCCCTGGTCGAACTTGTCGAAGACGAACTTTTCCAGTTGCATGGACCCATTGGGGGCAGCCCTCGCTGCTTGGTTCTCCGGCTCGATGGCCTCGCGTAACTGGCGCATCGCCTTCTCCTTGCTTTGCAACTCTCTATCTATGAATTGCAACCTGTCCACGGCCAGAGAATGCATGTGTGAGATCTTGGCCTTGAACTTGGCCACTTTAAGGCTCGACTCGAACGTATCGTAGGGCCTATCGATCCGAGAACAGAGACCCTCGATCTCTTTCACGGTGGTACCCAACCTGGCCGTCATCATCTGTAACGATTGCAAGTCCTCCATGACTTCGCTCAGACTGTTCACCTCGGTCTGCATGCTGGGGAATTGTTCGGCCATCTCTGACTCGATCAGATTCAGTCCGATCTGGATACTCGAAGCGTTCTTCTGGAACGCCACGCCCATCTCGTGCAACTTGGCGGCAAAGTACTCGTTGACAAACTGCTGTGCTTCCACTTCGAGAGAATTCAACTCGTTCAACAGCTTGTTGCACTTGTCGATGCTCTTTTCGTAGGGCTCTTTGAACGGATCAAAGTTATAATCACGCAGACATGAGTTCATTTTCACTTTCAACGATTTTAGCGATGTCAGCGCTTTGAACAGGTCCATCTTCCCCTGACGACGGTATCCAAGCACGTTCTTTCTGAACCGTAGCACATCTTCGATGTTATGGAACTCGTCCGGCGAGAACGAAAGCTGGGCCATCCAGTTGGCCATTTCGACGATCAACGACTCCATGCCTGCCAGATACTTCTGTTTCATTGCGACAATGTTGCTCACAATGGCAATGAACGTCTCGGCGCGGGCCTTGAGTTGTTTGCTAGTCGGTTGTTTGCTAGTCGGTGCTAGCTGTAAATCCCTGCCTCGAAACTTGTTGAACCAGATGCTGACGTATGCAATGACACTCTTTTCGTCCGGTTTTGGCACTGCCAAGTCGTCGACATCGATCAACCTCGGTATTCCGATCGATTCCGCCAGCGTCAGCACTTGGGCGATCCGTTTTGTGGAGGTCAAAGTCTTGACAGCGTCGAAATCGATTCGATCTGGTTCGTACTTTGCGAGTATGGCTGCCAGAGCGAGCCCATCGTTCCATGAGTCTGTGAAATTGACAATCTTGACACCTTGAGAAGCCAATTGTGCCCATCTGAGCAGAATGTCGCGTTTGCTGAGGCCAGGATCCTCTTGCTCTGTCTCGTCGATCGAATACGCCAAGATCAGTGTCCATACCAGTCCCATCAACAGCTTGTCGTTGCCGTCGACCAGATCTTCCGCGCCTATGTTGTACATTTGCAAGTTCTCATGTTCTCGGATGAACTTGAGCGCCTTGTCGATGTTCTCGGTCTGTTGGAACCTCGTTGTCGGCTTGGTGTGTAACGGATCGATGCGAGTCTTGGAAAGGCACGATAGAAGGTCGTAGAACGCGGTGCTCGTACACAGAGCGTGCAAGTCGTCCAGTGTGGGGCTACTGGCATCTGTCAGCTTCATATTGACCCACCGCAGGAAAGTCCGTTGCTGTGCCTGGACCCATAGCTGTTGGGAGTCGGTCATTGGCGTGGTGGAAATTTTCGAATTAGTAAATTACTTGAAGAAGGGATGGCTCATGGCCTCCTTTGCAGTGAGCCTGAGCTGGTGGTCATAACATAAGAGGTGGTCGATCAGGTCCACCACGTAAGGTGCCTCGGCAAGTTGCACGTTGGCACTGTTCACAAACGATTCCCACGATCTACGTGGGTAGTTGCCCAGAATACTATCGTAGTCAGACGACAACTTGACGCCGTACTTGTTCACGTAGGCCAGCAGGTCCTTGGTGCCCAACACTTTGGCGATCTTGACGAGCTGGTCGTTGTTGGAGTCTCCCTTGAAGAAGGGCTCCTTTTTGAACACAATGGCGGCGATCATCGCACCGACGGGCCACAGATCCAACGAATAATCGTACTGTTGCAAGTTGACCAGGAGCTCGGGGGACTTGTGGTACCTCGAGGCAACACGCACGTTGAAGTCGGTACCTCTATGGTAGAACTCTGCCAACCCCCAGTCGATCAGTTTCAACTTGCGGTGGACTGGGTCGATCATGATATTTTGCGGCTTGACGTCTCTGTGTATTATGCCCATCGAATGTGAGTAGTCAAGCGCCGTTAGCAACTGAGTAAAGTAGTGTTGGATGTCTTCGATGGTAAACTTCGGGTAGAGGATGCGGAAGTCCACGTTGTTGACCCTCTCGAACACTAGCGCCGGGATCTTAGACGTCTGGTCTTGAACAACGTCAAACAGTTTCACCACGTTGGGGCCGCCTGTCAGGTTCTTGAGGATCTTGATCTCTCTGTATATCTTTTTCAACTTGACCGGCTTGAGCACCTTGATCACGCACGGCTCGTCGTTCAGCACGTTGATTCCAGTGAACACCTCCGAGTACTTTCCCCTACCAATCTTGGTCACAATCTCGTAGTTGTTGATATTGCCCCATTCTATCTTGTAATTCTCGTAGTCCCAGTACTCCTTGGGCCGGATCTCGTTCGCATCCGCATACACTCTTGCCACGCTGTAGATGCGGTGCCCCGCGCTGTTCACTTTGGCCTCTTTCGACATTGAAGGCGTTACTCGACGACGAAAATTTATTTGTTATGAAGTATGCCATTGCGCTCCTGGACAATCTAAGGGAGTGCCTTGGGCAGCAACTGCGGGAGCTTGACGTTATATTGGATGCCAAATTGGACGGCCCGTTGGTTGCAGACGCTATAGTCGACGTCGACCGTGTCCCCGTCTGGTTATTTGACGGGCCACGGTGCGACGTGTTTAGCACGGACCAGGCCACGATGCGTTTCTTTGGAGCATTGCAAGCGCTCAGTAATGCGGCCGGTTCATGCCTCGGTCTGCTAGTTGGGTCGTACATCTTTGCAGTGGAAAACGGTAAAGTTGAGGCCAGTTGTATCGCGTCGCACAATTCGATCGTCGAAAGACTACGACGAGCTGACAGCCAGTGGGCTAGCCAGTCGGTTGACCAGTCGGTGTTCGTGGAAGAGGTGGAGAGCAACTTCTTGGATAGCTACTTGAAGAAACGGCGCAAGAAAGTGGTTCCTGTGAAGAAACCAGAGGAGTCCATAGAGAGGTGTATTCTTCGAGAGTTCCGGATGCGTAAGAGCACGCTGAGCAACGCAGACTATAAAGAGATGTTCCCTATCGTGATGCACGGGGTACAGTTTGTGTTTCGAGAGCAATTGCGCGACGGACAGGTGCCCAGTGCTCACGAGGTTGGTAAAGTGATGGATCGATTGGTAGCTAGTCTACTGAACTAGGTGAACTTCCACCTGAGAATTGAACGAAATGCGCCGGCCCGGCCTGGTGTTTGTGTTGGATTTCATGCACGACTTCAAATTGGTGCCCTCCCATGAGGAGCATGGCGTACAGGCAGTGGATTCCAACTCCATGTCCGAGTCTGCCGTCAGAACCGGGCCATACAACCAAGTATTGTCGTTGATCTTATCCCAGTTGATCGTCGCAGGGTCCACCTCCTTGAGAGAGCCCAGCTTCTTGCCCCATGCTCGCCAGCATGCATTCTCCAGCCGAGCCCTTGACGTGGACGGCATGAGTAATTGCAAATCCTCAGGAGGTTGGAAATAGTTGGCCTCGCGAATGTTGCAAATGTTGCACAGCTCGTACGACTTCATGAACCGGTTGTTTCTGATCGACCTCCAACAGTTCCAGTACTCCTCGTTCGACAACCTGCTGGCCAGGTAATCGACCACTGTGGGGAGACCCACTTTCACCAGCTGAGTGTTATCAACAGAGATCATCGGCAGCATACATAGCTGTGTGCGAGTGTCCGGTAGGAAGTTTGTATCCATGAACTGATGGGCTAGCGTGTAGTCCGCTGGAGTGTCCATGGTGTCTCTGTTGAGCCAACTTGAAGCCCCTGGAGCCAAAGTTGCCAAGTTTCAGAAGAGTGGGGAAGAAAACAAATTAAAGTGGGGAGAATCTATTTACTACATATCATCCAGCAACGCCTGCATGGCGTAGCGTGCGTCATACTTGTTGTGAGGCTGGTCCTGGTTGTCGTAGATACCCAACCCTGGGCCTGTAGCGTCCACGTCCGAGTCTAACATCGAGTCGATCAGTTGGTACTCGGGATTGTATGGAGATTTCGTCGGCGTCTGAGGCGGTGGCACAGAATCGAACTCGTTCGACGAGATCCCGTTAACGAACGGGTCCACGCCGATCCGCCGCGCATTGGCGTTGTAGACGTAGTTGTTTAAGACTGGAGTCTTGTGCGAAAATGGTGACGATACAAACATGTTGAGCGAAACTGGAGAGTTCGTTCCTTGCAACGACGGCTTCAGTTTCTCCGTCACCACCGTCGCCTTACCGTCTGGCCCGATCTGTAACGACACTTTGAAGTTCGAAGGCAACAGCTTGCGCTTCTTGTGGTCGACCGCCTCACCCTCGACGATTTCTGGCAGCGATTTGCTCTTGCGAGTGCGTTTCTGAGCCTTGGCCAAAGTTTGCTCCGTTTGCAACTGGGCCTTGGCGACCTGCGCTTGAGCCTTAGCGATCTGAACTTGTGCCTGGGCTTGTGCTTGAGCTTGTGCTTGAGCCTGCACTTGAGCCTGTGCCTGTGCCAATGCCTGTGCCTGCGCCTGCGCCTGTGCTGACGCAATACCCAGCCCGTTACCTTCACTCTGGTACCAGTGCGTGTACATTGGAGACGAGCTGAGAATCGACGAAAAGTTCAGCTTGGGAGTCGACGGAGTCGCCTTCTCCTGTAGTAACGATGGGTTCACGTTACACTCGTCGTACGTCAATGCGACGTGAGGTTGTTGTAAGACAGGCTTCTTCTCCTGATTGGCCAGAGGAGATGTCTTGAGAGGAGACGACTTGTTGGACCCGGCAGTGGAGAACGGCGAGTTGTCCTGCTTGCTTGGAGTGCGAACTTTGTCGAGTTTCGATGGCGTCGAACCTCCTGAAGACACACTGCTGGACCGGCGCCGCTGTGGACTCAGCTTCATGAACGCATTGGAGTTGACTCCACGGCGGACAACGGCTGCCGAATTGTGCGACGCATTGAGAGGGCTTGTGATTGCAATGGGCATAGTGGATTCGCCCTTGCGCTCTTCCCTATGCTTTGAAGGTGGCCGACCTCTACGTTTTCGAGGAGTAGGAGACATGGTGAACCTTTGGGAAAAAGTTTGTGCAGATTTGATCTGAAGCCTGGTAGGGAAGGGGTGTAGCCCGCAGGGGTGGGTCATAGCATCGAGGGTTTAACTGGTGGCGTGTGTGGGAGAGCGGCAGCCATGGTTCCAGCTCCACCCATGGGGCTGGATCCCCATAGGTATCCGCCCTGCTCTCTCTCTCCCCTGCTCTCTACCCCCTGCAATTTATCCCAAAACGGTAAATTGCTTACGTGTATTATCCGAAAAAGGTATTTTCCCTCTTTCAGTCTAATTGGCTCCATGGCTGATACTTTGAAGAAGCTCGCTGAGCAATGGTTGGATATTGACGTCAACAAAACCACCCGAAATGAGATCATATCATTGCTGGCAGATGAGAACTGGCCAGAACTCGACGCTAGACTGTCCAAACGGATCGTCTTTGGCACAGCCGGTCTGAGGGCCAAAATGGAGGCCGGATTCAGCCGAATCAACGATGTCACGATCCTACAGGCCTCGCAGGGACTCGCAAAGTACATTCTCAAGTTCAATGACACCCCTTCGATCGTTGTTGGTCACGATCACCGCCATAATTCCAAACGGTACGCTGATCTGGCCGCCGCCGCCTTCTTGCACTACGGTTATAAAGTGTACTATCTTGGATTGACGGCCACTCCGACGGTCCCGTTCGCTGTAGATCAGTATGACGCTGACGGAGGCGTCATGGTGACTTCGTCGCACAACCCCAAGGATGACAACGGCTACAAAGTGTACTGGGGCAACGGCTGTCAGATCATTCCTCCTCACGATTCTGGCATCCAGCAATCGATCCTGGCCAATTTGCACCCTTTCGGTTGGGATACCGACGCCGTGTTTGCACAACATGCCGACACTCTTGTCTACTGCAAAGAGGAGCTCGTTGCAAAGTATATTGCTGCTGTAACGAAGGACAAGTCGGCCACCGATTTCAAGTTCGTCTACACTCCAATGCATGGAGTCGGCTACGAGTTTGCAAGGCAGATCGCCGACAAACTAAGCCCGACGGGACTCGTGGCGGTGCCCGAGCAGGTCGATCCGGACCCAGACTTCCCGACTGTTCCCTTCCCGAACCCTGAAGAGAAGGGCGCATTGGACCTGGCCATGGCCACTGCCGATTCCCTCGGTATCAAGTTGGTCTTGGCAAACGATCCCGACGCTGACAGGTTCTCTGTGGCTGTCAAGACCGACACTTGGAGACAACTCACCGGTAACGAGATCGGGTTCCTCTTTGCGCAGTACGTGGTCTCGTTGCAACCCGATCTGTCCAAGGTGTACCTGGTGAACTCGACCGTCTCGTCGCAAATGATCAAGTCGATGGCACACGTGCGCGGGTTCCACTACACGGACACGTTGACCGGGTTCAAGTGGATCGGCAACAAGGCCATCGAGCTGGAGAACCAGGGCTACACGGTGCCGTTTGCATTCGAAGAAGCCATTGGGTTCATGTTCGACTGTGAGCACGATAAGGACGGTCTTTCGGCGTTGGCCATGTTCCTCCAGATGTACCAGGGCTGGACCCGGCAAGGTGTCAACCCATTGCAAGTTTTGGCTGATGGATACAACCAGTATGGCTATTTTGCCTCCCTCAATGGCTACTATCGCACCACAGACGTGACCGTGTTCACGCAGATCTTTGCCCAGATCAGGCAGTCCGTCCCAACTACGATCGGAAAGTACCCGGTGATCGCCTGGCGCGACCTTACAACGGGCTACGATTCGACCACCATCGACCACAAACCGTTGTTGCCCGTCGACTCGTCTGCGCAGATGATCACCGTCGAGTTAGACGCAGATCACGGTGAAACCATCAGATTCACCGCACGTGGTTCCGGCACTGAGCCCAAATTGAAGGTTTATATAGAGGCCAAGTCGGGATCGGAGCCCAGATCGATCCAACTCGCTAAAGATGTCTGGCTCACTCTACGTGACAACTGGTTCCACCCGGAAACCAACGCGCTAACCGAAGTATACTAGCCAGTCCCACGTTCTCCAGTCGTGTGGCGGCAAATCATATAGTGAATTTTTCGTACCCATCAATACTCAAGGATGAACAGGTTCAAGAAGGATCCGATCATTCCGATCTCTACGCCAGCGTACTATGAGAAACTGAGGCCCAGAAAGAAGTATGGACGTCTCACGCTTCCTCAGTGGGCCGGCTTTGCCATCACCACGATCTTGGTCATTTGGGTCATGATTCAGACCTTGGGACAGGACAAGGCGACCTTGGTTGCCGACCCAGTCGAGCCCGTCGTCGAGCCGTTGGTGGCTAACGATCAGGTGCAAGATCATGTTGTAGAGGAACAGCCAGAGGTGGTGGAGGTTGTTCAGGCACCAGATCAACCTGCCGAGCCTGCCAAGCCTGCTCAACCCGCTCCAGATCAACAGGCGCAGCAACTACAACCTGTTGACGGCACTGTCGACGACGGCATCGTCACCGACGATGATCCAATGCCAGAATCAGTCCAGATCTATGATCTCATGAACTATAAAGGCACAGCAGGTGGAAAATCCAATAAAGAAGTTGTTCTTCTGTTGATTCCGCTACGAAACTGCGAGAAAGTGCTGCCTCTCATGTTCAGAAACATGATGAATCTCACATACGACCACGCCCTAATAGACATTGCATTCCTGGTCAGTGACTGCTCCAAAGGCGACGCCACGCTCGCTACTCTCGCCAAGTATACCAAGGCCATGCAAGAGGAAACTTTGCTGCCTGTCTTGGAAGAGCGCGAGCGCAGTGGCGAAGGACACGGGGTGTTTGGCTCGTCTGACCTCTACCAGAAGTACATGCCTGACGCATACAAGGAACGTGTCAAGAAGGCGTTCAGTCCACCTTATCATGACCAGTACACCAAGCCGTTCAACAGTATCGAGATCTACCAGAAAGATTTCGGCCAGGTGATCGGCCAAGGGTTCTCAGACCGTCACGACGTGAAGATCCAAGGAATCCGCCGCAAGCTCATGGGACGGGCCCGCAACTGGTTGCTGTCGGCGGCCCTCAAACCCCGCCATTCCTGGGTGTACTGGCGCGACGTCGATATCGAGACCTCTCCTGGCGACGTGCTCGAATTTATGATGAGATTCGCAAAGGACTTTGATGTCATAGTGCCAAACGTCTGGAGACCTCTGCCTACATTCCTGGGCAACGAGCAACCTTACGACCTCAACTCGTGGATCGAGTCCGAGCAAGGTTTACAACTGGCCAGGCAACTCGGCGAAGACGACGTTATCGTCGAAGGTTACGCAGAATACCCAACTTGGCGTGCCCATCTCGCCTACATCCGTGATGCTAACGGCAATCCGAACGAAATCGTCGAGCTCGACGGTGTCGGAGGTGTCTCCATTCTCGCCAAGGCCCAGGTCTTCCGTGCCGGCGTCAACTTCCCGGCTTTCACTTTCATGAACCATGCCGAGACGGAGGCGTTCGGTAAAATGGCCAAGAAGGAAGGTTTCCGCGTCGGCGGCCTCCCTCACTATACTCTGTGGCACATTTACGAACCGAGTCAGGACGATCTCAAGGAGATCAGTCGTAGAGAGAGGAAGAAGCGCAGGTTCGGTGAAAACGCCTAGTTACACGCTAATGCATCATTTACTGTCATTTTTTATCAACATGAATAGATTCAGGAAGAATCCAGTAATACCCGTCTCAGCACCAGAATACTACGACAAGCTCAAGCCTAGGACAAAGTATGGTCGGTTCACCGCTCTTCAGTGGGCCACCTGCGCCGTTGCTGCGCTGCTCGTCCTCTGGCTCTTCGTTCCTCGTAACGTGCAAGCACCCGAGTTTGTTGTTGACGACGACGACGACCTCCTAATGCCCGAAAATGTCCGCTTCTACGACCTCAACAACTACAGAGGCACTACCGGCGGCCAGTCCAATAACGAAGCAGTGCTTCTGCTGATCCCACTACGAGACTGCGAGAAAGTGTTACCCCTCATGTTCCGAAACATGATGAATCTCACCTACGACCACGCTCTAATAGACGTCGCGTTCCTCGTGAGCGACTGCTCCGAAGGTGATACCACTCTCAACACCCTTATAGATTATACCAAGGCCATGCAACAGCAGGCTCTGCTGCCCATCTTGGAAGATCGCGAACGGAGAGGCGAAGGACATGGAGTCTTCGGCTCCTCCGACCTCTACCAGGAGTACTTGCCCGACGATTACAAGAACACCGTCAAAACTGCTTACAACCCGCCCTTCCACGATCAATACACCAAGCCCTTCAACAGTATCGAGATCTACCAGAAAGATTTCGGCCAAGTCATCGACCAGAAGAACCGTCACGGCCTTAAAGTCCAAGGGACCCGCCGCAAACTCATGGGCCGCGCCCGCAACTGGTTGTTGTCTGCTGCTTTGAAGCCTTATCACTCCTGGGTCTACTGGCGCGATGTCGATATCGAGGTTTGCCCCGGCGATATCTTACAATTCATGATGCAGTTTGCAAACGACTTTGATGTTCTCGTTCCAAACGTCTGGAGACCCCTCCCCACTTTCCTCGGCGGCCAACAGGCCTACGACCTTAATTCCTGGGTCGAGTCCAACACTGCCTTGAAGCTAGCCGACCGGCTCGGTGAAGACGATGTCATAGTTGAAGGCTACTATGAATACCAAACCTGGCGCGTCCATCTAGGCTATATTCGTGATGCCAACGGCAATCCCAAAGATCTTGTCGAATTGGACGGCATTGGAGGTGTCTCCATACTGGCAAAGGCCCAGGTCTTCCGGGCCGGTGTCAACTTCCCAGGCTTTGCGTTCATGAACCACGCCGAGACCGAAGGTTTTGGAAAGATGGCTAAAAGGGCTGGCTTCCGTGTCGCTGGCCTCCCTCATTATACTCTCTGGCACATTTACGAGCCCAGCAAGGACGATCTCAGGGAGATCAGTCGCAGAGAGAGGAGAAAGCGTCGGTATAGAGTCGACTAGTTATTTATTCCCCTGCAGAGAGTATCGATCTTTGTTATACCCCTGCCGGGGGCCCCTGCCGGGGGCTGCCCCGCTAAAGCGGGCGTTAATTGTACTTCATAGTTATATTAGTAGCAACAATCCTAGAATGCAGAAAGGATTGATGCTTGGTATCGCAGCAACGTCAACACTCATACTAGATGAGCTGCTCGTAGCACTTGTACTTGCACTCGCACTTGCACTCGTACTCGTCCTAACTGTCGTCACAGTCGTCGAATTCACTCTAGTCGAATTCGCATACGTCTCGTTCTTCCCTGGACATATATAGATATCTGCCTTCTCAGCAAGACTCACCTCTCCAGCACCATAGTCCAATTCAACGTAGTACTTTCTCAGAAACCGGTTTCCAAGAATCCATGATCCGTCATCTGTAGAGTCCAGTCCCTGGATGTTGCTCACACAGTATCCTTCCATGGTGCCTGTATACTCCTCTCCAAGGTACTCTGTTGGTGTCAGTGTCCAGTTGTGGCCTCCGATCTCCATGTAGATCACCTGCGTAGAATTGCACAGAATCGCATACTGAGACCCGTCGGTGATCACATCCTCAAACTGCTGGTGAACTGTAGTGGCATCCTCAGTATTCAAAACTATCGATGTAGTGCCCGAATCCAACAGCCCAATCCGATGGCTCGTTGTGTTCGTCCCGTTCACTTTCAACGATTCAAACGTCAGCTTGGTATCGTTCACATACACCGACGAGATCTCCACTTCCCAGTGGCTCGTCGAGTCTTCCAGTACTTCAACCGTGTACTTTGGCTCCGTGTACAATTGGCTCGATGTGTCTCCAAATGCAATTAGTCCCCCGTTAGACCCGTCGTACGCATCGACGTTGCCCAACACCATCGCAAACTTCGCAGATGAGATCGAGCCCGCTGAGTACAGTTCAGTCACAACGTCTGTGAGCCCAGCTCCCGAACTGTTCTCTGATAGACCCATCACTCCTGTGAATGTATAGTTGGCAAACAGATCGGGCACCGTGTCCGCCGCTCCAAAGCTGAAGTTAGAGCTACGTGTACCGGCAATGCTGAACCAGTCCTTGGCAACCATTCCCGACGCTTCACCCGAGTCGTACGATAATTCAAACGTACTAGACACCGTGTGATCCGTCTCGTTGTATAATGTCTTGCCACTGCATGATTCTCCAGTACAATCGGCGTCGTAGACCCACATGTACGGACTTCCAGTGTCCAGAAGTAGCTGGAAAACTGTAGTGCCGATCACTACCTGCACGTAGTACGCCAGTTCCGACGAGTCCGTATAGATGAACGACATCCCTTGCTCCAGCGAAACCGTCCTCGTGTCCTTGGACACTGCCACAGCCACTGCTTTGCTGGCTCCTTCAAATCCGCTCAATCCTGCGTCTCCCGATATACCACCATCCAACTCGTACGCTAAACTGGTATTCACAAACGTCGGCTGCTTCGGAATAAATGCCTCCGCTACACCCAGCATTACCATCAATGCCACTGTCCACGCACCCATCGTCCGCAGAGCCATCATCTTCTAATGCCCCTTTGACGTCCTATTTATAATTTTTCACTATTTGTCCCGATCTGGAAATAGCATAATTGTTTACCGCCGCAGCCCAAGCCTGGGCGCAGTTACCTTTGCCAACCCGATATCCCACGATACCTGTTAGGGTCCCTGAACAATACATGCTACTGGCTTGCAATGTATATAATGGCTTCAGACCTATAACTTTCCATAACTCTCACGACCTACTCTTTACCCTTACTCTTGCCCCTACCTTTGTTCTTACTCCTACTTGTTCTAACTATATCTCTCTATTTACATCTACCCTATCCCGATTAACCACAGTCTCCTCCGCTTTCCAACCATCTTCACCAACTTGGTAATTTTGATTATTTTCATTAAGTGCAGATATTCCCACATACTACTTGAATCTTCTGTAATTTCCTAACATAATACAATACAATCAACTAACTACGTTAACTAGACTAAAAAGCACCTCTTTACAAACCCCAAACCCCCAACCACCTTAAGCCGCTGCATATCACAACAAGCCACCACTGTTATTGCATGTCACATTTTAAATCTCAAGCCAATCTTCATTTCAGCATCTACCCATGCCATATTATCTCATACCTTGGTCACACCCTAGCGGTTACGTATACCAACTTCACCACTCACCCTACTATTTGTATACATTCCCATATACATTCCCAGTGTAAATAGGTAAAATAGAGGTTCGCAAATGTTACTTATTTTGCAAAACTAATGGTACTACACGCGAAGCTCGCGTAGCGTAATGGTTATCGCGTTTGGCTACGAACCAAAAGGTTGCAGGTTCGAATCCTGCCGCGAGCGCACGCACAATCACATGAGCCCCTTTGAATAACATTGAAGTGGCTGAGTAGTGATAAACTTTATTTTTTGATATTTTACGTAAGGATTTTTTTTATTAAGGGGATTGTGAGTCAGAATGATTTCGGATGGTTAAGCCATTCTACGGTTGGTTCCTGGCTGGTTCGATTCCCGTCACAGGCAACAGATTACAGAGCATACTTGTTCATATTTATTCAATTGGTGTGGCCGCGGGTTGTCAAGAAATGTCTCTTTCCAACAAAGCATGAAAGCACCATCAGTTAATTACCGGTTAAGCTTACTTGTCCTTCAACAAGCATCACAGACTTATACGTGCTCAGAAGAGATTGATCGGCTAGTCAAAAGAGACCGACAAAACTTCTCAGATGACTTCGAGTTTGGGCACGATGATGAAGGAGTACTTCCGACAAATGGTGGCCACAATCCGATGTATGTCGTCAGTCTTCTTCTTGCGGAGCTCGGCATTCAAGACTTGGTACTTGCATTCGTTAGCCCGCGTGGGATGTCTGTTATACTTGTCCTGAAACTCCAAGAGTTCATGTATCTCGGTGTGGATGGACAGCCCGTACCCGAAGTTGAGGGCCCTACCGCCGTTAGTGACGGCGGTGTAGTAGGCACGATACCCGGGATCCAACGAGATGACTCCGCCATGGTTGCGTTTGGAGTCGATCATGACCTTTGGTGTCGATTCAAGAGTCCGGTCGATAGGTCGCCCAGGTATCCGGACGTCCTCTTAACCTTCTGTAATAATAAGTACATTGTTATAGTCCTGACCACAACAAAGTGGACTCCACTTCAAAGTTGGCTTCGAGGAATTCGGTCGATCTTGAAGAGTTGCCAACTAGGACTTTATAAACTCCTTTCTCAACCATCCACTTGTTAACCATCTCATTGTAAAACGAACAAGAGTACTTGACGTCTAAATCAATTGAGACGGACTTCGTTTCGTTGGGTCTCAAACTAACCTTGTCGAATCCCTTAAGCTGCTTTGTGGCCCTTGGGACCAGTTCCGACTGAAAGCCAACGTAGACCTGGACGACCTCCGACCCTTCAACAGATCCAATATTTTGCACGGATACAGAAACAGTTAGTTTATCGCGAGCTTTCTTCACCGACAAGTCACTGAACTCAAACTTGGTATAGGAAAGTCCATAGCCAAATGGAAAGAGCGGCTCAATATCCTTTGAATCGAAGTACCTGTATCCGGCATAGATATCCTCAGCATAGCGGAGCTCATAGTTGGCACCAACATCGTTGAAGAGGTATGTTGGATGGTCCTGGTATCTCTTTGGCCAGGTAAATGTAAGCTTTCCACTGGGGTTGTAGTCACCGATCAGAACGTCACTTAATGCATTTCCCAGTTCATTACCCAGATACGATGAACGAACTAGAGTCGAGCACTTGTCAATCCATGGGAGCTCTAGAGGAGTACCAGATTCAATGACCACAACGGCATTTGAATTGGCATGCAACACTGCCTCAACGAGCTCATTTTGGTATGGAGTCATGCTCATGTCCTTTCTATCGAGACCCTCCACTTCGAAATCCTTATTCAATCCAGTGACAACAACAACCTGTTCGTACTCTGCTGCTTTGGTCGCTGCCTCCTTAATAGTCTGCTCGACATCTATTGCTTTGCTGATGCCACTCAGCAAATATCCATAGCCATTGATGAATGAAGAACGTCCAAGAGTACTTTCGAATTCAACCTCGAATCTGTGAACTTCATTAGCTGTCAATTCGACTTCACAATACACTTCAGGGGCATCCAACCCAAATGCGGCACTGGTTTTGTGGATCTTATCGTTGACAGCAACCAACTTATCGTCCAAAAAGATCCGCGCTAATCCAGACACCTGCAAGTGGACAGTGTACTTGGCCGTCTCAGGGACTTTGACATCGACTTGAAACTGTGCATACAACTGCCTTGGGTTTCTCAATTTGGAGCTGTCAAAGTCACTCAAGATGGCCTCAATGGAACCGGCCCACTCCTCGCTGATCGGTTCTCGATCCTTGGAGGACCTTGGATCATCGAACACCCTGTAAAGAATAGGATTTGGTTTACCACTAGCAGCAAGAAGTGCATAGGAGCCCAACTTTGTTCTGTTTGGTGCTCCAAGTTCATAGTGCACATTGTCGTTTCCCAATCGTGAAACCAAACCTTCGTAGAGTGAAACAGATCTGTATGGAATCACATAGGTGCATCCTCCACTGGCATAGGTAGGCACCTTGGCTGCTTGTCCAATAACCAACACTTTCTTCTTTTTAGAGAGCGGGAGGAACCCATGATTATTCTTCAGCAGGACAATGGCCTCTCTGGCCGATTGTAGCAAAACGTTTGTTGTTTCTTGATCATCTTTCATACCTTCGACTGGATGCTCTGGAATACCCGATCTTTCAGCAACATGAACGAGCTTCAGATTGTGTCTGACCAGATCATCCAAGACATATTCGTTGGTGGTGTTGTGGAAAATAGAGTACTGGGTCAGCTTGCCTCTCCAAACGGTAGGCCCAGGCATTTCCAAAGTCAAACCGGCATTCATGGAATCTGAATTGGACATTGTACCAAACCAGTCAGAGACGAAGGCTCCATCAAATTTCCACTCCTTTCTCATGATATCCTTCAACAAGTGGCTATTCTCACTGCAGAAAGTGCCATTCAGTTTCGAATAGGATGTCATGTACATGGCTGGGTTGCTGTATTTCTGCACGAGCATGAATGGGAGCAGGTAGATCTCTCTCAACGCTCTCTCAGAAACAATATTATTAGCAGTCATTCTGAATCTTTCCTTCTCGTTGCAAACCAAGTGTTTGGGACAGATTCCAACGTGTTCACTCTGAACACCGTTACAGTACTGGGAAGCAAGAATTCCCGACAACATAGGGTCTTCACCAAATGTCTCGAATGATCGGCCGTTGACGGGACTGCGGAAAAAGTTGATGTTGGGTCCCATTAGGATCACAGCACCTTTAGCTCTACATTGCTGACCATTCATCTTACCCACTTTGTACATCAATTGCTTGTTCCAGCACTGGGTAAGTGCCGAGCCGGATGGACAGCAAGCGGTAGGAGTGTTATTGAAGAACTTGATACCTCTGACACCGTTAGGGCCATCTGTAACACGTACGGATCGGACTCCAAGACGAGGAATGGCCTTTGTATGCCACATGTCTTCTCCAGAAGTCAAGGCGATCTTTTCTTCGAGTGTGAGCTTCGATAGCACATTCTCTATGTCAATGAATTGATCCTTTGTCATGTTTGGGAATTTAGAATGAAAGGATATTCAACCGCTTTTAAGCTTTTAAGCTTTTAATCCCCTCGGCCTGCAGTGCTCGATCGAGAACACAATTGTTTGCGATTTCACCGTTTCCCGCTGCGATTGGGTGCCAGATTTTTGATGAGAGTTTTGAGCGCTTTCGATCATGCAACCACCGCTATCTCTTCGTTGGGTTCTCGGGAAAAAGAAGCATACATACCTTGTTCGGCTTATCTTTGTCATTTGATGATGGCGCCATCAAAGGCTTAATAAAAGGCCCCTCATTCGCACAGTCTTGCTCTGATCATTTCACTTGTTGATCTCCTATCGCAAATGACCGAGTTCACTCATCTTCCAAAGTACTGTCCGAAGACAAAGCGATCCTTGACTATCATGCTTTTGGCTTCGGCCATCTTCAACTGTGCTACACTAGGCTATGATTCGCTTATGATGTCCAGTTTGATCTCCATCGATCAGTTCCTGAACTACTTCTCCGTCACTCCAGCAACCAGAGGTCTGATGACCGCTACCATGTGGATAGGTGAAATCTTATCATGCCCATTGATGGTTTATCTATGTGATAAATGGGGAAGAAAGAACTGCATGTACATGTCTACCTTTTTCATTGCTCTGGGTGTTGCTCTTCAAACGTCAGCTCAGAATATAGGTATGTATTGCGGTGCCAGAATTATTCTTGGTTTCGGTATTGGAAATGCCTCGAGTGCTGCACCTCTTCTGATCACTGAAATAGCCACAGAACGCCAAAGAGGTTGGTTGGTTGGCTTATACTTCACCATGTTTAATGCAGGCGCCATCATTGCTTCCGCTGTGGGATACCGTGCTGTTGATATCCCCAGTACTTGGGCTTGGAGAATGCCATCTCTCATTCAAGCTTTGCCTTCTTTAATCTCTCTGACTATTATTCCGTTTGTGCCAGAGTCACCAAGATGGAAGATGCTCAAGGGAGATTATGGATATGCTCGAGAAGTGTTCTCCATCATGTACGAAAACGATCAACCTACCATCGACAAAATGTTGAACGAGGTTGAAAGAGAGGTGAACTCCCAAGAGAAGAAGATGTCTGTTGCATACAAAGAGTTCTTTACTCTTACTCCTGGTATGCTAAGAAGATGGGCTATTGTCATCTCCTTGTCCTGGGTTACAGAAATGGGTGGTTCTTCCATTGGATCCTATTATTTGACAGTGCTTCTTGAAGAAGCTGGCATCAAGACCTCCAAAAAGAAGCTTCAAATTAACATGATCAGTTCCTGCTGGAGTTTTGTCGTCTCTATTATTGGAGCTTTCCTCTTCGATACGCTTGGCAGAAAGAAGCAATCTCTTTTCAGTTTATCAGGTATGATTGTCTGTCTCTTCATGCTCGGTGGCTTTATCAAAATGTACGGAAGCAGTACCAACACATCTGGACAGTATGCTACAATCTTCTGGATGTTCCTCTTCAACTTCTTCTACGGATTCTGCTTCACACCGATGACAAACCTGTATCCTTCTGAGATCTTCCCTACAAGACTGAGAACACTCGGATCTGTCTGGTTCAGATTCTGGAACTGTGGATTTGGTCTTCTAGGTGCCTTTGTCTTGTCTCTTGCTATGGATGCAGTTGGCTGGAAGTTCTACATCATCAATGCTTCTTACGATATTCTTTTCTTGCCAGTGATCTATTACGTCTGGGTTGAAACAAAGAATCTGACTTTGGAAGAGATTGATGACCTCTTTGAAACCCCGCAGGTCCATGATATCGAAGTCCCCTTGAGCCATTCATCCGATGAGAAAGAGAAAGAGGCTGCTAAGGTCAGCGTCAGGGAGGACTAGCTGGTACCTTCTAATTTAAGAGTGCACTTTATTTTTAATCTATGTGCTTGCTTTCCAACTGCTCCCTGGTAATCAAATTTAATGGCGAGACACCATCGATACAATCATATGCGTCAACTATCTGCTCCCAAAAAGCTGTAACGGAAACATCCGTAACCACTCTAAATCCCTTTTCATCATCAGAAAATTCAAAGGCTCCGCTCTCGAGCACTTTAACTTTGCGATGCACGTATTTAAACTGGAGTTCCCTAACAACGCCGTAAAGTTGGAGTAAAAATGCCACTGAGACTGGATCATGCACCGGCTGACCCTTGAATCCTTCCACATTAACCCCAACTTTGTAGTATTCATCGAAAAGCATGGATACCATGGCCCTAAAATTGGTAGCAGACTCAATATTTTGGGCTTTCACAATGCGTTGATAGTGCTCCTTGGTTAAAATCACTTGTTCTGTTATGTCAAGTGGTGCCAGAGCAATCTTGTCAGCTAGTTCTGGATCGCTCAGTACCTCATTTGCTGCTTGCGGATCAGCAAATATATTGAACTCGGTATTTCCATTCCTATTGAACCTGTAGAAGCCACCACCCATGATCGATAGGCACTTTATCAACCGCTTTGTTTTGGGATATGCCTTGAAGAAGTTGGCCATGTCTGTTAAGGGACCAATTGCCACAATTGACAGTTCCCCATTATGGGACAATATCTCCTCATAAAGTTTAGGGAAGAAGTCTTTTGAATCCTTGGCTTTCAGATCGGGAACGTGCGGAAGCAAAGAATCTCCAGCAAGTCCCGATGAACCGTGTATATGGGAGGCATCTTTCGTTTCTCCAACAACTGGACCTGCTGCCCCCTGATAGACAGGAACATCCGATCTTCCTATAGCGTAAAGAAATCTCAAAGCGTTCTTCGTTGAGTTGTAGAGTGAACTGTTACCAAACGTAGCAGAGACACCGACAAGGTCAAAGTATGAGCTTCCACCAGCAAGCGCTAGCGCTATGACATCATCTTGACCAGGATCGGTATCTATCCACACTGGAATCTTTTGCACAGTCATCTATGAAAGGGTTAACCGTTCGTTAAAATTTAGGATCCACCGTTCCTCTAATTCCTTTCTACTTGTCAATCTCTCTAATTCCTAAAAGGCCTTTCTTATCGGTGATTTCGACCGAGCACCAGTAGGTTTGCTAATGACCAATGAGAAATTTGGAGTTCGCCCGAAAGCACTGATATTGAAGATATCAGCGGATTACTCCGAACATATCTGCATTCACAGTGATCAGCATGAGCTGAAGCTTAGCAGTGGTAGTGTCCCCCAGATGCGTTTATATTTTAATGATTCTGCTCAATTCACGAATCAAGCAATCCAATGGGTAAAACCTCCTGCAGTTAAAAAGTAGAAAAAGGCTCTGGATCCCAAAGTTACACTATTCTTTACAACTCTTATCCTGGCATGAAAAGAACACAAACTGGATCACTATCTGCCATGAAGTATCCTTGGATCAACGACATTCTAAATCCAGTCAATGCTTCAGACCACGGTTCAAAGACCGTGATGAGAAAGGCCAAGCGTAAACCCAGAGCTTGTACCGAATGCAACCGAAGACGGGTTAAGTGTTCGAAGTCGATTCCATGCGCAGAGTGCATTAGAAGACACACTGAAGACATTTGCAAGAGAGAGGAGGTTATTTTGGACACAAAGCTTATACGAAAGCGAAAGAAACTCTCGAATACTAGTCTTGATGACGATAAGGCGATGGTCTACAACCCAATTCCCTACAAGATCCTCCTAGAGAGGCTTTCGATTGGAGAAGGGAATTTGGGTAGCTTGGATCTATCTCATGTCAATATAGAAACTAACTGGGTTGACTTATATGAAAAGTGCGACCGGCTTCTCTATAAGATTGATTTCACGAGTTCAAGAAGAATATGCGTCTTTGCCTGTAAGTACACCTCTTTCATCAACCAGGGGATAATTCCACAGCTATTTATACAGGAGCATGATTCGTTTTGGAAGAACTACGTTCTCGAAAACAGAGATGTTCTATTCTTCTCAAAGCGAAATCAGCTTTTGGATAATGGACCCAGAGATTACTATTATTGGCTCTCTCTTTACTACATTATGATCGGCATTGGAATATACTTTGGATATGACCTATTTGAGTCCTATCCAACATTCTGCTTCACTTCTGGAGAAATGATGACGCTTCCAAGTCTGTTTTTCCAAATGTCAATGGACTGCCTCCTCAAGGCCGAGTACTCCCGAATACCTGACATAAGATCCATTCAGATCTACTGCTGCATGAGTATGGTGATGCATGCCTTAGGTCGGGTGCATATAGATGATGCAATCATGAAGACAATCATCACCAACGCCCAATTACTAAAAATGGATAGGCTAGACTACCGAGATACTTTGTTCTCGTCAGAAATTAACAAAAGACTATGGGAAACTCTTTGTGTCATTGACTGGTTAAAGAACTCTGAGATACCAGGAAATGTCTCAATTCCTGCACTGGAGTACCCTCCACCTGCTCTCATTACCCAGCTTCAGCTTCTTGGTCTCTCTCCGATTACCGACGAGGATATCCAGAATGGGAGTGAAAGCATCTACGATATCGAATTTAGTGGGAATGAATTTTCGAATGCGCTCTATCTCCGATTTTTGTTTGAATCCTCCAAAATCTACAACATCTGCAACCAGAAGCCAGGCATCTACAGGCATGTGAATCACTGCTTTCTTGAAATATGCAAACTCCATGATCATTATCTTAAGTTATATAAGGACGTTGAGTTTGATGATCCTAATTTGGTGCCGAATCTGGATACAACAGACTTTACAGATGTTGACAGAATCTCGCATCCATATACCAAATTCTTACTGAATACCTCACTTACAGAGGTTGCCTTGCACATTGGGAACATGCTTTTGCCAAATGTCGGCAAAGAGCAGTGGGCGTTGAAATACAGAGAAAAGTGCTTACGGTTTTCGATCGATCTCCTACAGAGAGTATTTCTTCCAGTTCCAAAATACTATCTGGTGCATTGGATTGTGGTGCAGCATTTAATATATGCCTCGATGTATCTTCTACTGGACATGCTTATGTTCTCGCAGCAGAGTATGAGGGAAGATTCTGACGATCCTGTGTTTAACTACTCACAGAGACTGAAGTATATCGAGGCCAGCTTTCCACTGACAGCACGTTTTGAGTCATCTCACCTTACTGCTAAGGTGGGCCTAGCAGTAATCAAGAAGCTGCACCTCCTTGTCAGTTCTGTCCAAAACAATCAGATGGGGAGAAAGAGCAAAGTGGAAGAGATCTCTTTAATGCAGTTTCTGAAGGACTTGAAGATAAGTGTGAATCAAGCTGATCTTGCCAAAAGAGCTGACACACCTTTGAACACACTGCATTATTTCCGGACGCAACATGCACCTGAAGTTCATCAAGAGATCAATAATGGTGATACTACAGACTTTGCTGTACCAGAACTTGGACAGTTTGGAACTGGAGTTGAGCTGGATCCCATGTATGACGAGATATTGGATGGAACCGGTTGGAGAGAGTTTTTAAACTTCTTCTACGGTGATGTAAGTGTCAATATGTCGCAAAATGAACTGTGATTACACTACATCACGTCATCGATCCCTCCCTTCTGTCGTTGCTCGCTGCGCGAGGTAACATATATTAGTTGTTAGATATTAGTTCCTAGATACTGCTAGATAGCTTCTCGCCTCGGCGGACGCGTGAATTAGTTGAAGTCGCTCATCAAGCTCTCCTTGGTGATACCCTCTAAGTTATCGACAATGGCCTTGTCGATCACCTTCTCTGCATTGGCCAGCTCTTGGCTGGTAAATGCCGAGTTGGCATGGATCAACAGCTCTGGAACAACAGGGAGCAACTCGTGGTGCAAGATGCGCTTTGTTCTGGTGATAAGAACGTTCTCGGACAACGCCTGGTCGACAATCTTTTGCAAGAGGTAGCATTCGGCATTGTAGAGCGGGTCAAAGTACTCGTCCTCCTCGCCCTTCTTGACGGCATGCTGAATGGCTGAGCCAGGACCGCCGTAACCAGCTGGCAAACCGAGCGACTTGCGCAACTCAGGGTCGATTCTGAGGTGAACCACTGGAGAATGAGGCTGGGATCTGACAAGTACGTGCTTGAGGGTCTTGAAATGATCACAGAGAGACTTGGCGTTCTGTTGCAGAGGTGCAAGGATCGGGTTTGGTCCGTTGTCAGTCTCGGCGTCCTCGATCTGGTGAATCACCGTGGAGCAAGCGACAGCCGAGAATGGGGGCAGCGATGCAGAGAACACGTAGGCGTTCGAGGAGAGGATCTGATGCAAGATCATGTCGTGGCAACCGACACAGTAACCACCGCTAGCACCAAACGACTGGGCCAAACTACCTATGGTGATCTCGATCTCTTTACGATCGATGCCGTAGACTTCTGGCAGTCCTCTACCATTGGCGCCAAGACTACCCACAGAGTTAGTCTCGTCGAGCACGAGACGGAACTTGTACCTGTTCTTGATCTCGACGAGTCGTTTCAAATCGGGCGAGTCTCCGAAGTTCTCAAATAGACCTTCAGTGACGATGAACCGACGGTTCAAAGGACCTTCGGCCAGCTCTTCCTCCAAAGACTCCAAGATCTCTTCGAGATGATCGAGGTCGTTGTGGTTGTACCACTCGACGTCGCACCGAGAAATGACCACGGCTCTTTGCAAAGCAAGACTGACACCACCGTCCACGATCACGATGTCACCACGTTTCAAGAAACATGGCAGCACCGAAGTCGGGGTACAGTAATCCATACCATAGAGCAGACCTTCCTCACCGCCCAAGAACCGGGCCAGGTCTTCCTGACACCGAACGTGAACGTCCTGAGTACCATAAAAGTTTGGAGGACCGCAGGCACCGACACCCGAGGCACGCACTTGGGCAACGGACTTCTCGATGACCAGCTTGTTGGTGCTCATGTTGAGGTAGTCCTTGGAGCTAAAGTCAAGAACGTTGGACGCGTTGTTCAGTGTAACGTGGGGGTTGACACCGCCGACGATTTTTGGCGTCGATTGTGCGATCCAGAGTTCGTCCTTTCTGACCTTCGGGACGATCGGTTCGGGCACCCAGTCTTCGATCAACTCGTCGACGTCTTTCTCACTGAGCACCATCTTGTCGCGCTCGTCCTGAGAGTACTTGGACGCGAAGAAGTATCGAACAGCCAAGAGGGCGAGTGCAATCTCCAACAAAGTTCGCCATGGGTCGTTCTTATGCGAAGCCCGGATGTAATCGAGGATGAGAACACCTCCCGGGATCTTCGCAAACATCCTCAGCAGAAAGTACCACGCAGTGACAAGCCCGGACGTCACGCTCAGGATGAACTGTGGAGTCTCTTCAACAGTATCGAGATCCATAATGATAAATACGTTACAGAACAATTTTGGGCGCGTTCGAATTATTTAATCTTCCTCGAGGTCGGCCAGATCGTCCAGAATGGTTCTCTCGTACTCTTCCTCGGAGAGGTCTTCGAGTTTCTGGCGTTTTATCGATGGGTCGTCCAGTTCAGTGGAGGTGCGTTTGGCGGAGTCTGGCCGTTCCGTAGCGTCTTTGTTGTCGTCCTCGTCGTCCTCGTCCTCGTAATCAGACCCCATAAACTCGCGCATTTCTTCGTCTATCTCGTTCCAGTCAAGACTGCTGGCATCAAATGTAGCGCCAACATGGTTGTGGAACTTGAGAAAGTTGGCAACCTGTTCTTGACTCATGAGTCCGTCGACTTCCACGGCGTAGTCTTTCTCCGAGACATGTTCCCAGTTGGACATGCAACTAAACAACCAGTCAGGGTTCACCACGTTGACTTTGGAGTCGACAGACTTGGCCAGCCTCACTTTGAACGTACCTGGGTTCTTGCAAATCACATGGGTCACCGAAGTGTTGTAGTCAGAGACGAAGGTGGCTCCAAAAGATTTCGCCCAGATGACAATGTCCGCCGAGTCCAACGGCGTGCCTATCGGCAGAATGCCACTCAAGAGGAAGACACAACCTTTGAACACCAGACCTTTCATTATACTCATGATGTCCTTAACGTCGGGCCGCTTGTCGCTCTTCTCCTCATGGTTCCTGTCCACTTCAAAGTAGAACTCGTTGTGAATGCGCACCAGTGCCTGGCCGAGTTTCTCCAACTCGGAATCGTCATCACAGAGCAAGTTGTGAGTTTCGTTACCGCTGTTCTTGGTTTCTTCCTCTTCGATGATCTTCTCGAGGTTCTGCTGCATCTTCGCAAGAGGCCTTTCATGCTCCTGCTGTTCTAACACGGTGGTCCGCTCGCTCGCTTGCATTGCCAACAGAGCCCCGTTGTCGTTGCCCATCTCGACCATCCTGTCGATAGGAGATCCGACAGACGGCCGACGCGAACTCTTGGAGCTCCGACGCGAACTCTTGGAGCTCCGACGCGAACTCTTGGAACTCCGACGCGAGGTTTCCTCGATCTTCTCGATCTTGCGTGTACTCTCATCGTCGGGCTCATTCTCGTCATCTATTATAGCGGACTCGTCCGCCGAGGAGACTGCCTCTTCGTCTATAACAGGCCTCTCATCGACTTCTTCCAGTTCTTCGTCTTCCTCTTCTTCCTCTTGCAACTTGTCCTCCAAGATATTGACCGACTTGCGCCGCTTGGACGGTCCTAACAGAACCTGCTGCCGGGGAAGGAAGCTCGAATTGATATCGCCAATACCGACGAAGAAGTCATACGGTATGACTTTGATCAAGTTCGGCGACCAGTTCCACACGTCGCCTCTGTCATCGATCACAATGACCATCGAGGTGTCCACTGGGAACAGTCGCTTGAGCGACTTTTGAGTGAGCGAGCCGCTCTCGTCTCTAGAGAGAATTCTATCACCAAAATAGATTCCGTCAGGGTCGATGATCTTGCCAATCTCTTTCGCATACGACCGCGTAGCCATCGTGTATATGTGCAACTCGTACAGTTTCGAAGCCTTCTCCAAGAACTCTTGCAACCCAGGACGTAGCTTGACGTAGTACCATCTGATGTTGGGCGGCGGCGGCGGCCCCGTATAGTTTGGAGGCACCACGGCGGGCTCTTCCAAAGAAAACGATTTCACGTCTTTGATGGCATCATAGTTGGGATTAGTCGGATCCGACATCCATTCGCCCACTGTTGGATCCACCGTCGCATGTATCACGGTCTGGTCGAGATCCACCACCAGTGACAGCTTCTTGTCACCGAGTAGCCTCTCGGTCGAACCTTTCTCTATATTGGCGGCCTCTTTCGAACTCACAGTCAGATTCGTCGTTCCATGCGCCATAGCAATCGGCGCCCGGTCTTTATCGTTGAATCCACTGTAGTCCTCTTCGTCGACTGCCTTGCCACACACTGCACAGAGCCCTCCATATTGGATCGGATGTGAACATGGCTCGAGCACCTCGACGACGGCGTTATTGCTATTTTCTATCACGTCGCCTGGCGACACACTTATGCTCTGGATAGTTCCCGAGCACGGACACTCGTACGTGCCCACATACTCGACGCGGATCTTCTTAGGCTCCTTATTGTCCATCTCGTCCTGCTTGCTTAGTGCCACCGTCTCGAAATCGGCATACTTATACGTGAACAGTTGCTGGAATTTCTTCACAACGTCGCCCTCCCTGACGTTGACTTTCGCCACCGTCAAGGGGAACGGCAGTTTCTCCTTCAGATAAACGGGAGTTGTATCCTGTTGCATCGAGGGGTGTCTATAGATGAGTTTTTAAATCGCCGTCTGCCATTTTACTTTTTATTAGAAGAGCTCATCAAAGTCGTCCAGGTCCATATCTTCTGGGTCCATGATAGCAGGTGCCTGGGCACCCGCTGGTTCTGGTTGGACCGGTTCCGGCGTGTCAATGTGTAATTTGAGGCTGATTTTCGGGTGCTCGGGGGCGTCCGACTGTGCAAGTCCGGGGAAAACATTCAGATCTGGCTGGGCCGAGTCGGCATCACGGGTTTCAGCCACATTGTCTGCCTCTTCAACCTTTCCCTCGTGTTTGCAATTGTCGACTTCTTCGACCTGGCCGGCTTCCTGATGTTCTTCTTCGTCCTCCTCCAACTCCAACTCCTCCTCAATCATCTCCGCATCTTCAAATGCCATCTCAATATCAACATCCTCCTCAACCTCGCCACCTCCAACCTCTATACTACCAACCTCCTTCTCCTGCTGCCGCTTCCGCAGCTCCTCGACCTTCTTCCGCTCGTCCCATAACTCCTTCTGCTTCTCTAACCTATCCTTAACAGCCTCGATCTTATCTCTGTAGAACTGTGCAAGAGTATCCGAATACTCCTCTGGATACTTCAAATCGCGCGTGTAAGCACCCAGATGCCTTCCCAACCGAGCCTCATCCGACTGTGTCCGGCTCTTAATACGTCTATCCTCCTCGAGTCGTCTCTTCTCCAACACTTTCATTCTCTGTTCGGCGTAAGCGACAACGTCAAACTTTTCATCGCGATCGATCGACTGTCTAAGCGAATTGTCAGCGAGATCCGACTCGGCAGACTCCAGCTGCTCCGGCTGCTCCTTCTCGGCCAACTTGTGCTGCTCTGCAGGCTCCATGATATGATCGAGCGCCTTCTCTCCAAGCCGGCCCTCTTCCACCAACTTCTCTCTCATCTTTCTTGGATCTGTCACACGCTTCGAATAGTTGGGTGTCGCCCTGTATGTATAAGCGGGAGGAAGTGGCGGCGTCCACGATGGCATGTATGGTTTCTTCTTGAGCGAGTCGACGATCTGTGGTTGCTCGTGGAAGAACGCGTACTCTGGGTCATCCGGTGCCACCTCTGTTGGGCCCTCCTGGGGCTTTTCGAGGTTTGCCACCGCTTTAGACAGCTGTTTGACTTTCTTGGCCCGGTGCCCAACCAGCCTCGACCGGTGGTACTCCTCTGTGAGATCGCCCAGGTCAAAATAACCCTCTCTTAAAAGCAACTCCAGGTCGCCCTTTGAAGGTCTTCTTCTTCGTTGGTATTCGCTCAATTTCGCCAGGTTTCCGTACAATCTCTGCATATACTCAACGGCCAAGACTGTGAGTTGATCGAGGGCGCCTCGTTCGACGGCCAAGTCGACTTGCGCAGGTGGGATCGTTTGGAGCAACAAGGCCAAAGATGCCGACAACAGAGTGTCCATGGCGGGTCTTTCGTCGTCGTAGGACTCCTCAACCAATTCGACATCACTCACGCTGTCATCGCTGGCCAAGTCGTCCTCGATACACCGCGTGAGGACCTCATACACTTGGAGCTCCAATTGCTCGTCTTTACCGTCCATGAGAAATTTTACTTCGTACAGATTTATTGCATTATGTATGGGGAGGCCCTATGTTCAAGGGGTGGCCTCTCTATGCGCTCGGCTGAGGGGCACCAGGAACTGGGTTGCCGTCGGCATCCACAAGTCCGTTTTGCATCATCATGACATCTTCAGAGCCGGCGGTCTCCAATTGCAGGCCACAACCCATCTTGGTTGTGTTCTTGATCTGGTCGAGCGTGGCTGTGAAAGTGAGTCCCAGCGTTGGCAGGATCCGGTGCTCCAACATGAACGCAGCTTTACCGTCGGAGCTCAGTTGGCCTCTGTAAATGGACTGGCGGAACTCATACTTGGCACCGATCGTCGTGCTGGCGTCAAACACCGTCTGCATCGTTGGAATCATCATCTCCGTCATCACCGGCTGGTACTGCGCAGAAATGGTCGTCTCCAGGCCGGCCTCGACGTTGTCGGCGACTTTACGCCAGAACGCAGCAGTCAGAGCACCTTGGGCCTGCAACTGTGCAGAAGCAATCCACTTCTCTTCGTTGTATCTACCGACGAGAGAGATACCAGCGTCACCTGGCATGCCTGGCTGCAAAGCAGAGTAGGCGGTCTCCATACCGAGGGCCAGCTTTGGAGTCACCGATTGCAACAGCGAACCCACAATCACTCCTTGGAAGTTTGGACCGCTAAAGTCAGGGTTCAGTGTCTTCAAGTTGATCGAGCAATCGCCTGCCTGGTAGTCGTGCTCCAGCTGAGCCATCGGCTGTTGACCGTTGGCCAATTGTAATGTCAACTTGGAAACGTTCAGCTTGTCCCACGAGTAGTTCAGTCTACCAGTGAGGGACAACTCGTTGTCGACAGTACCTTGGACGAAACTGTCTCCAGCAGCGTACATGGCAGCGAAAGCGTACGCAGGAGACTTGCCTCCAGCGGAAAAGCTGTGACTGACTTGGAACATTGGGTTGACGGCAAAAGTCTTGGACAGATCGGCACGCAGACCGGTGAAGTCATACTGGGTCAAGAACACGTCTCTCTCGACCTCCTTGTTCAGGTTCTCCATCGTTCCTGGGTTCACCAGGTCCAACGACTGTCTGTGGGAGGAGATGTTGGTGGCCACATTGTTAACAAAGTTAAAGATCGGGTTGGATGACCAGAATCCGTCCTCGCCAGACTTTGGAGACTGTGGCAGTCCAAAGTTCTTGATAGGCGACAACGACTTGCTCAGATCGTTCACGCTGGCCGGCTTTGACTCTGTAGTTGGGGTTGGTGTCGACATGGTGAGAAAGGAAAATTTTTCAATGGCTCCGTTGATTATTTAATGGCCCCAGCATGGCTAGCCGGTCAGATTAATTGTACATATCCTTGGCCTGGTCGCGGAATTGGCATAGAACTGCGCGCTTCTTGCCCATCCGACGCTTTAAATCCGCCACTTTCTCTATCCCGACCTCTGGTGACTCACTTAGCCCCTCGATCTGGTTCACCAACGCTTTACAGCGGTTAATCCGCACCCGTATCCGGCTCGCCACGTTGTCAAAGTCCTTCGGAGAGATCTTGCCCACTTTCAGGTTCTCAATCAGGTCCAATAACATCGGTAGTAGCTCCATCTCTTTCAACTCGTTGATCGCGTCCACTTCTCCGTTTAACGAGGCCGCCCGGTCCTGGTTGCTCTGGCCCGTATCCGGACCCAAACCTGTGCTGATGTTCGTCGGGATGCTGATGGCACTGGCACTCCCGAGTGCGTTGCCCGGTGCCCCGACACCAGCCTTAAGAGGTGTCGATGGTAACGACATGGTAAAAAATTAATTTGGGACTGACTATCTATGCTATTTACCAGCCAAACAGACTCCACCGTTTCTCCTCTGAACCGCGTCCAGTCAGATCCTGTCGTTGGATCCCTTGTACAGTTGGTGCTGCTATTGGCTTGATTGCTTTGTAAGTGAGCGAGAATCGTTTGTTGATGCTTCTGTTTCGTGACTGCATGCTCTCTGGGTCCATCCAGCTTGGCACCGTCGGTTCAGGGTGTTCTTTGATCTCTGTTAGGTGCGAGCCTTCGAACCGGCTGAGGATGGAATCAATTGAGGACGTGGAGCCCGGTCGGATTGGCGTTGGTTGGAGGAGAGTCACTTCTTCATCTGACGGAGTTGGAGCCGCAGAGAGAGATACCTCAGGCTTTATCACCTTAGTGCTTTCTGTCTCCTCATGCTCGTGCTCATGCTCCTCCTCTGTCTCCTCATGCTCGGACCCTACCCCAACCGGCTCCGCCAACGTCTTATCACAATCCTCCGATACGGTGGATTTTTCACTCCCACTAGATGCAACGCGAGTCTCGTCTGGATCACTCCTCTCACGATCACTCTCACCCAATTGCACATCCATCCTCTTCAACTCGGCCGAATTGAACGGTGTCACATCCTCCAATGGAGCAGGTAATGAGGGTACAAGCTCCAAAGAAGCCTGATTCAAATCTAACGCTCCATCGGACCCTGTAACTGTACTCATTTCACTGGCAACACTAGAAACCCTCGACAACCCATCGATGTCGCCGACAATCTCATCGATTCCACCCATCCTCAAGTCATTGTAACGGGCTATCTCTGCTAAAACTCCACCCAACCTATCAGGGTCAGAATCCACAGTCAATTTCCAGTACCTGTCCGGATTATACATGGGCAAAACGAACGAGTTCTCGTTGATCCTGTACACTTTCAGCGCCTGCATCACAGGGTGCACGGTCTTACCACAGGCGAGGTAGTTGGACATGCTGTTGCGTAATTGGTACACTTGGAAACTGCCATGGGCCACCACAGAACCGCCGTGAGAATGATGGCCAGCATCATAGACGGAGATCTTGGCATGTGGACACTCAAACAGCACCTTCTTGTTGTCATTACCGGCACCCAGCTTCTTCAACAGACCTTTTAAGCGTCGTTTCGTCGGTGAGCCCGGGCCGTTGCCAGAATGGCGCCTGAACAAATGCTTCTTCTCGTTCCCCCTATACTTGTTGAGTTCACCTTCGAACTTGGACGCGATATCATCCGCTATCGTCCAAGACTGGTGTACAGACGCCATCGATCCACCTTGGTGATCGGTCATCTGTGCCTATATGATAAATAAATTGTCAACTTTGAAACGTCGGTTCAAGTCGATCGTCGCTCCTCCGCTCCCGAGCACAGCCTTATCGGTGTCCGCAAAATTTCCCCGCATTTTTCGATAGGCAGTGACCAACTTCTCCGATCAGCCGTGAACGATCAGGTTTCCCAATATAGTTTGGCCTATATATGCAGTGGACCATTTCTACAATCCCACAACTACCATGTCTACATTTGACGGACAAGCCAACCTCAAGAAACTCCCCATTCCAGGTCTCGAGGAGACCATCGACCGGTACTTGGAGGTGCTCAAGCCAATCCAGACCGAGGATGAGCACGCCAAGACCGCCCAAGCATGCCAAGAGTTCATCAAGACCAGTGGCCCCATCTTACAACAGCAGCTCATTGAGTACGCCAAGACGAGACCTTCATACATCGAGCAGTTCTGGTACGACTCGTACCTGAACTTTGACAACCCGGTGGTTCTCAACGTGAACCCGTTCATTATGATCGAGGACGACCCCACTCCTCTGCAATCTACCCAAGTTTCCCGTGCTGCCAACCTCACGCTCTCTGCACTTCGGTTTGTCAGAGCTCTCAGAAAGGAGGAACTCACTCCTGACAGGGCCCGCAACGGCATGGCCTTTGACATGGACCAATACCCGAAACTGTTTGGTTCTGCGCGGATCCCAACCCATAACGGATGTGTCTTACAAACGGACGAGAAGTCTAAACACATCGTCGTGATTAGTAAGTCCCAGTTCTATTGGTTCGACGTCATTGACGACGATAACGAGCTTCTTCTGACAGGTTCCGACCTGAGACTCAACTTTAAGAGTATCGTGGACGACTCGTCGCAAATTTCGCCTCAGGAGGTGGCACGTTCCAGCTTTGGAGTGTTGACCGCTGAAAACAGAAGAGTTTGGGCCAAACTGAGAGCCAAGCTCAGAGACGACGAAGTGAACAGCGAGATTCTGTCGACTATCGATACGGCCCTATTTATTGTTGTTCTCGACGACATCGCCGTCGGAGATGACTACGACCGCATGGCCAAGAACTTCCTCTGTGGAGAGTCCAAGCTCGAGAACGGTGTGCAAGTGGGAACTTGCAACAACCGCTGGTACGATAAATTGGAGATGATCATCACCAAGGACGCCAAGTGTGGTATCAATTTCGAACATACCGGTGTCGATGGCCACACGGTGCTCCGGTTCGCCTCCGATATATACACGGACTCGATTCTGCGGTTCGCTCATACCATCAACTCCACTTCGCCATCTCTGTGGAAGTCGTACTCCCCAAGTCCTTCCACCAGAGACCCTGAGAGTTTCCGTGGTTACAACCTGGTTCCTCGCAAGCTCGAGTGGAACCTGACCAAGGACCTGTCTCTGGCAATGCGATTCGGTGAAACCAGACTCAGTGATCTGATCCATCAGAACGAGTTTGCTACGCTCGAGTTCAAAGAGTTTGCCAAAGACCGTATCAAGCGTATGGGAATGTCTCCCGATGCGTTTGTCCAGATGGGCTTCCAACTGGCATACTATGCCTTATATGGTAAGATAGAGTCCACATACGAGCCTGCCATGATGAAGATGTTCTACCATGGTAGAACCGAGGCCATTCGCACAGTGTCGACGGAATCCAACAGATTCGTTACCAAGTTCTTGGACGACCATGCTCAACCTGCTGAGAAGCTCCAGCTGCTGAGAGAGGCCTGTGCAAAGCACTCGGACAGAACCAAAGTCTGCTCGCAAGGATTTGGTCAGGACAGACACCTCTTTGCACTCTTCTGTATCTGGAAAAGATACTTCAGTGAAGGTGCACAGGAAGACAGCACGTCTTCAGGTACAGGCAGCGATGCCAGCACGATCAACTTCGGAGACTTGCCCGACACTGTGACGGACATTGCTCAAATGCAACAGATTCCTCCAATCTTTGCCGACGGCGGCTGGGATAAGTTGAACAACACGATCATCTCCACTTCCAACTGTGGAAATCCTTCTCTGAAACTGTTTGGATTCGGACCTGTCTCCGCCAACGGATTCGGTGTCGGTTATATCATCAAGGACAACTGGATCAGCATCTGTGCATCATCCAAACACCGCCAGACCAAGCGGTTTTTGGAGACGCTCAACACCTCCTTCATCATGATGGAGCGCTGCTACACTGAGGCCAACCGTCCTCAGATCCCATTGGAGGTGGAAGCTGAGTTGAAGAAAGAGCTTGAACTGTCAAAGAGCCCTTCAGTGGACGAGGAAGAGGAAGAGTTGAGCGAGGAGGACGAGCCTCAGGGACTCTTTGGAGACGATATCACACGCAGATTGGAGAAGTTGCAAAGAAACACCAGCCGCAGAGATATGGTGAAGCTTCTCGGTGGTTACGATTCGTTCGAGATGGATTACAAGTCGGATTTGATCAAGTCACGCGAGGCCTCGCCAGAACCTCCGTACCCTCGTGTCACCTCCGATGGCTTTACAGATAGCGAGATCAAGAAGAAGATGCGTCTCGCAGAGTTTTAACGAATTTTCATGAAGTATTCCTATGAGTAAAACGCCCGAATTGCCCATATTACAGGTGAGGAACTTACCTTACAGTGTGAAACCGGATGACTTGTATGAGCTGTTTGGCCAGTTCGGCAACATCCACGAGGTGAGGCTGGGAGACGACCCAGAAACGAAAGGCCAGGCCATAGTCGTCTATAAGAACTACAGGAACTGTCAGGTCGCTCTCGATAAGTTGAAGGGGTTCAATTTCAACGGGCGGTACCTGGTAGTGAGCCAGTATACACCAGAACCCGACAAAGTTGCACTCGTTCGACCTCACAACACTTAGCTATATAGTTCGCGAAACTTAATGGAAACTTTTCTTCTCATGGACGACTTTATAGATGCTCAAAAGATCATCTATGAGTTAGACAGGCCCAACCAACCCGACTATCCGTATGATGAGCCCGATCTGTACTACCAGGAAGGTGTGCCGACTAAACAGACCGACACGCCGTTCGTGAGGCTGCTACAGGGCAAAGAGCCCGTGGTCAACATGCAACGACGCTTCGATCTGTACGAGACGAATTGGGCCAAGCAGCAGGAGTTGATCGACGAAGTGCTGCTGGAATCCGATAGAGAGCGGCTGGTTTCACTCAAGAAGTTCTTGTATGACCCTGCACCGTCCACATTTTCCATAGCCGACGATAGTGAATGGCGGGTGCCTACTGCTCTTATGAACCTCGGTTCTAACATCGCCAACCATGCCAGGCTGTTGAACCAGGTGTACGATTTCTTGTCTAAAGATGGTGAGCTCGTTGTGCGGTTGAATACGGCCGTTTGCAATAACATCCGCTCGGCAATCAAACTGATCTCGTACGGATTGGTTTCTGCATTGGGCCGTGACAATAACCAGAGCACGGGCTCAGACTCGGACAACAGCGACAAAGACGCTCCTCTGATCTTCACCTCCAAAGTGTACAGGAATCTGCCCGATTTAGAAGAGCTGATCGACCAAGTAGGACCAGATCAAACGGTGAGTGTTCTGATTGAGGACGCCGATTCTCTTCCGACGACCACTCTTACACAGCTACTCAAGACCCTTTGGCATGCCAGTATCAAGTACAAGAATGTGAGGCTGGTGGTGGGTATCTCCACGCCGCTGATGATCTTCCAGGAGAAGATTCCACGTCTGCTGTTGAACATCTTACGCACCAAGTCCTTCCAAGTGGACAACTCCGACGAGGCCATCAGCACGATCATGGAGCACCTGTTGCTGAACATTAATGACACGTACAACTCGTTGGTGTTTGAGCCAAGGCTCGTTCTGTACTTCCTCAAGTTGAAGTCGCAGATCGGCATTTCTCAGTTCTACGACTACATGAAGCTGATCTACCTCAACCATTACTACAGTCAGCCGTTGTCGATCCTTTGGACAGACAATTTTTCAGGGATTGAGTTGACAGATGACTACTTTGATGCATTCAAAAGGTTGCAGTCGATCAGATCCAGAGAAGTCACTGAAGAGATCGCCGACCTGTACGACGGCATTTTAGCCAACGACACCGGCAAGATCGCTTCGCATCTGCGGCTCAACTTGAACAGACTCATCAATTGGAGGTACAATTTGAAGAATCTGATCGATTTCCTCAACTACATGCAGGAATCATTCTACGATCTCAAGATCTGGAAGAACAACCTGCAACTGTTTGCACTGATCTTCGACAAGTACGACTACGACAACGTTTACAACACCGTGGACAACTTTGACTTTCTCAAGCCGATCTTACTCAACATGGCCAACGTGGATCTGGACTCGGTGAATAGGTTCATCGATACCGTCGAGTCGAACGAGCAGTTTGAATTCCTCTTGGGAGACGAGCCCTTGCAACATGTGAACTCTGCCAAGGAGGCCGAATCATTTACACATAGCTTGAATGACAAGCTCACAAGACAACTGAGAGAACTGAACCTGGACGACCAACCTTTTAAAGAGATCTGCTGTGTTGGATTGGAGGTTAAAGATCTGTTGAAGAACGCATTCAATCCATCGGTCCGTGAAGTTACCACGGATGCTCTATTGAGCTCGAGATCTTACTTGAACAACTCTGTGCACTCGAAGCCTATGGACGCAGAACCTATGGAGCCAACGTCGATCTTGATGTACCGGTTGTACAGAGAGGCAGGAGTGGTGATCAACATCTATGATTTCTACAGGGCGTTCCAGAACAGTCTGACCAACAGAGACGCGATCTGCCGGTCGCTGTTGACCAAGTTGGCCCATGGGACGAAAGAACAGAAGTCGAACCGGGCAGATATACAGGATATTATAGAGGACGAGTCGTCAGAAGCTTGGGACAAACTGACGCTGAGCTGGTTCCTGAAGGGACTGGTGGAATTGGAAATGCTTGGACTGATCAAGCAAGGCAGGAACTCGGAGTGTATCGAGAAGCTCGTTTGGAAAGGAATATAGAATCGTTAACATTAGTTGAAGTATAGAGACGTGCGTTTACGTCTGACATCTTCGGACGGAACCGACGGCGAGTAACACCTGACCGTTCCAGGGTACTGATCCACTGGAATTGGAGAATTGACCGCTGCTGGTGCAGGCTTACCCTCTGTCGCACAGAGGAATCCTGGAAACTGGTAGACATTGATATGGTTTAGAGCCGACTCGGACAACGCGTTTACTTTCAGTGTATGCGTAGGTCTGAGAGCAGATGACAGCAACTCGTCGGTCTCTGCCAATGAAATGGTATCGCTATGCTTGGAAGGCCGGCGCAACCTCGACTTTATCGGAGAACCTCGGCTTGACCGGTCAGATTCGTCGCGAATATCTAAATTGTCTATAGCGCGCTGATAGTCGGAGAATGCATTCTGTAACAGACCAGAAGTGTCGCCAATATCGCTGTCCATATCGCCAAGTAATGCTGTGGAATCTGCTGTCGTGTCTGCAGCGTCTTGCTGGTCGTCGTCGTCGCCGGGCCCCCTCCCCTCGAGGTCGCTGCCGACGGATTCGTCCGATTCCTTCAATGGCTCATTGGCACTCAATGAGACCTGCGAGCCATCACCGGACAACAGGCTCAGTTGTGACCTTGACAGAACCGTCTGAAATGCCATTGACTGCCTCTTGCGGCGGTCCTGTGATCCGCGTAATGATCTATGAATTGAAGGTTGAACTGTACTGCCTTGAACGGAACTGACCGGTGCTGCTGCCGGGTACCCAACTGAAACAGCCGGATCTAGCGTTCTTGTCGACTTGCCGGAAGCCGTGTCCGAGTTAGATGCCTCCTTATTATCAGTGTCCATAGCAAGAAGGGAGATGGATTTATTTTATTTTTTCACGCAGGTCCAAATAATCGGTGCATATGGATTGAAGTATATGGATTAAAGTAAGTATTAACAGTGAGCGAGCGTAACGGTGCTCAAACGATGACGCAGCAAGAGTTTGTCTTCTTGGCTTGCTTGTAGAACGTCTTAGAACTGGCAGTGAGAGCCTCGGACTTGTCGACCAAGGAGTCCAGCTGCTCTCCACGCTGCAAAACACTCTCTATACTCTTCTGAAGCACAATCTTGGTATCGTCGAGTTCCTGCTGAACTTTCATGATGGCGTCTGCCTGCGAAGGGTTCTGATACTTCTCGATGTACACTTCCAGGTTGTCCATCTTGGTGGCGTCGTCTGAGACCGTGGCGTTCTCCCAGTCCGACTGTGGATGCGTAGAGATGTACTCGTCCAACAGCTTGTTGATCAGTGTGTATGCCGGTCTGATCGGATAGTCCTTGTCGGTGATGAGCACTCCAGAGATCCCTTCGGATCTAGTGTAAACGTGGCCCACATAGTTGCCCTCTTCCACGCTCTGCCGTTGGCCTGGCTTGGTTCTCTCAGCAATCGTCTCTGCAAAGAATGTCATAAACTGTCCCACGCTGTTCTTCTGGAAAAACGAGAAATCGCTCAGGTTCTTGGCCTCCGCCAATGTCACAGTGTTCCCTTGTCCGGCATCTCCGGGCCGGACGATTCCCATGTAGTAGATACGCATCTGTCCAGTTTGTTGTTGATAAGGAAGCTTTGCTGGCAAAATACCGCTGAAATGAAGCGACAAAAAAAAAAACCGGCGCGTCGAATTCTCTCGACTAATTTCTGTTACTAATAGGTGAAAAATTGTAGGAGTTTCCAACTCACTCAATTATACTCTCCCCGATGTTCGGACTCTTGAGACAGACGAGTGCCAGAATGGCCTCACGCGCCATGGGACGATCGTGCAGAAGACTGTACTCGACCGGCAATCAACAATCCAAGTCCTCTTTCCACCAGGGCCTCCTTTTGGGCACCGCCGGTGCCGTGGTGTCCCTCGGCGCCGCTGCATACACCTCAAACAGGCTCGGCCTCGACTCCAACACCACTGCGACGGCCACCGCCGAGAAAGCAGCTGCCCCTGTCGAAACTAAGCCAACTCCGGACGCTGGCGAGCCTAAGCAAGGCGCTTACAACCCAGATACCGGCGAGATTAACTGGGACTGCCCATGTCTCGGCGGAATGGCACAGGGCCCATGCGGAGAAGAATTCAAGGCTGCCTTCTCGTGTTTCGTTTACTCCGAGAAGGACCCGAAGGGAATCGAATGCATCGATCTGTTCAAGAACATGCAAGTGTGCTTCAGAAAGTACCCTGACGTCTACGCTGAAGAACTCAGAGACGACGAGGAGTACGGCGAAGTGCCCGGTGCTTCCGACAACGTTCCAGCCCCAACCAAGGACGAGTTGACCCAGAAGGCTGTCGACGGTCTGTCCAAGGCCAAGGAAGGTGTCTCTAACTTGAAGAGTGAAGTGGCTGCTGGTGTTGCTGGTGCCAAGCAGAACTATGCCGACGCCAAGGATGCCACCGTTGCCAAGTTGAACGAGTCCAAGCAGCAGCTCCAGGACAATTACGGCGAGATCAAGCAGCGTGCTGAGTTCGGTGCCACCTCTGCAGTTGACGAGGCCAAGGAGAGCTACGAGAGATCGAAGCAGAGCATCCAGGACTCTACCGCTGCCAAGAAGCAGAAGACTGTCGATTCTATCGCTGCCAAGAAGCAGGGAATCGAGGACTCTTACACTTCCAAGAAGCAAAAGGCCATCGACAACTACAACAATGCCACCTCCGAGGTCCAAGAGAAGGTCAACGAGGGTATGGTTGGATTGAAGGCCTGGAGACAGGGCGTCGATGACGACGTCAAAAAGGACTTGCAGTCTGCCAGAAGCAAGGTCGACTCTATCAAGGAGGAGTCTCGTTCTCAATGGAACTCTGCCAAGGGCAGTGCCACTGACTATGCCAACTCCGCCAAGGATAAGGTGACCTCGACTTACTCTGGAGCCAAGTCTACTGCTACCGACTACGCCAACACTGCCAAGACGACTGCGACCGACTATGCCAACACTGCCAAGACGACTGCTACCGACTATGCCAACACTGCCAAGACGACTGCTACCGACTATGCCAACACTGCCAAGCAGACCACCACGGACTATGCACAATCTGCCAAGTCTGCTGTGACTTCCACCTACGACAGCGCCAAAGACAAGACCGTTTCCGCCTACAATGAAGGTAGACAGAGTGCCTCTGACTACACGCAGGCTGCCCAGGACAAAGTGAATGCCTTTGCCACCAAGCAGCAGGCCAACTTCACCACTCTCGAGCAGAAATACGAGGAGGAGCAGAAGAAGTTGAAAGCCACGCTTGAGAATGCAACCACTGACTGGAATAAGCAGATTGACCAGTACACTGCAGACTTGCAGGCTGACCTCTCGGAGGCACAGGCTAAAGCCCAAGCTGCGTTTGCCGACACCAAGAAGAACGCTGCTGCTGACGTGGATACACTCGACAAGGCCGCCACCGAGACTTATGGCGCTGTCAAGAAGGACACCCGGTCGATCTTGCAAAGAGCCAAAGACTTCGCCAACGCCGACATCGATGCTGTCGATAAGGCCATCACCAAGTTCAACAGAAACGCTAAAAAGGAGACCAGAACGATTCTCGACAGAGCCCAAAAGTTTGCAGATGATGACCTCGAGAAGGTTGACAAGGCCTTTGGCTCCACCTCTAGTGGTGACGGTAAGTCGTTCTTCTCCAAAGTTAAAGAGTCCAGTGATGCCGACATTGACAAGGTCGACAAGGAATTCGAAGACATCTACTACCAAGCTAAGAAGGACATCCAGGCTCTGTTCACCAGAACCAAGAACTCTGCTGGCCAAGACATCGAAGCTTTCGACAAGGAAGCCGACCGGATTGTCGACACTGCCAAGAAGAGCTTCTCTGACGAAGTGGCTAAGATCAAAGACCAAACCAGCAAGAAGTGATCGAGGCCTATTTAACCTCTCTGTAGATAACTGTTATTTAGTAAAGCTAAACATATTTGACAATCTCCTCGACACTGATCGGCTCGAACTCGCCTTCTATGGACGCCCACACGATGTCGTTGTCAAAATAGACGGTCAGCCCGTCGTTCATCGTTCTGCTGATAGTGTACATCAACATACCTCTATCATTGACACCTCGCGATGCCAGCAGAAACAGGTCGTGACTCTTGCAATACTTTTCAACAATCTCCTTAATCGTTAGAGTATGAGTCTTCAAATTGATCTCACTGATCTGTGCTCTGACTTTCTCCACAGAACTGCTCGTTAGACCCGTGTCTAAAGAAGTGTTGAGCATGTCGTATGCCCTTGAAACGTAGTTCCTCACTGGCACTCTCTGCCAATGCTTGAGATAAAAAGTTGCAATCCAGTTCGTCAAGTACTTGAACCGTTCAACGTTGGTTAATGACATGAATTCGGCCATCCATGGAACCAGAATCTCGCGTTCGATCTGATCATCAACCGTCTTTGGGTCCAGACCATGCAACGATTCGACGAAACCGATGCAGGATGCATGGTTTTTACCAGCATTCTCATACTCAAAGGTCCGGCCAGAGTGGAGGAACTGGGCAGCATGTTCAACGAGCGCTTCCTGAATGTATCTATCGTAGCCATTCTCAGGAGTCGCATAGTAATCGAGCCACAGACGAAGGTGCGATCTGTCCAAGGGAACTTTTGGAGCTGGATAGTCGACAATCCAGTCATGGTACTGGTGAAACAATGCCTTCATTGCCTCTTCCGCCATGTCGTCTTCAAACAGATTCAACCATTCAATCAACCAGTATTCAGGACCCTGCGTTCCAGGCTGCCATTGCTTGATTGCATCCAATAGCAGAGGAAGCACGACGCCGTGAAGAACGTAATCGATTCCATCCTTCCGGACCACTTCCAGCGCATCTTCAACAACAGAAACACCACGATTCGGTTGTTCTGTCACTATCCAATCGTCTCTGAGTGCACTAGTGACCTTGCCGATCCAATGGGTGAGAACCAGATTGTCAAACGGCGAGCGTTCCTCTGTCTCAAACTTGGAAACCACCATCTTCCACCGGGAAAGCTGGGTCATCAATTCAACAGAGTCAAATGGATCCCAGTTATCAAACAACAACTTGCCATCCAGTAATCCAACTAGCAGATCGGCAACCTCTGCTGACTGAACGGACTCCAACTTGTCCACCTTTTCTAGCACATCGTCCTGATCAACCACTGCCAGAACTTGCTTCAACAATTGTAATTCCCGGTCCGCCAACGATACAGTAGCCTGTAATTGGTTCCTCTCATACTCCAAGTAGGTTCGCTTAGTGTTGATCTCCTTGACCTGGCGAAGATCGTCAACAAGTTGAAGCCTTAGATCGCGGTTATCTTGGGCGCTCATATCATCACATATTTCCTTGACACACAGGGGAACTTCGAATCCATGCTTCTCCAGGTCCTGAATCAACTCAAACAGAGACGGCATCACTTGTAGTTCGAACGAAATACCCGTTCTATTAACCGGTTTCTCTTCCTCATCATCACTGTCTTCATCCCAGCTCTCTTCAGCCTTCTCGGGAACAGCACCGATCCCCATACCTTTAGGTCGCACATGTGTCATCACTGGGTCTACTATACCTTGACCACTGCTTCCCAGACCTGTGCCTTCCACGTATCCCATACTCTTCATGAGTTTGGCTCCTATCCCGTACCTCTGATACTTTGGGTCGACCACTTCCGGGGGGTTAGTTTTCGGCGAGGAATCAACAGTTTCCACTGTTCTGGGATCCTGTTCTGCCTTGACGAACGTCATTGAAGCTCGGGACGACCCTCGGTCCACCGAAAGTCTCCTTTTCATAGCTTACGGGGTTTTGCCAAACAGAGGGAAAATATTCCAACACTCCTCGAACTACTCTATGTTTGGCAGGCTGCATATCGCCAGGCGGTTCAGCATATTCAAGACGAGTTTCAGAGGTTATCGATATAATAGCACGGTACCTGCCACGCGCAGGGCCCCACCGATGAAGGTCCAGTGGTACTATGCTACGGACATTCCTACTCGTGTGCCGATTGACCCGAACTACGTTCAGACCAAGAGAGCTACAACGTTCCTGCCGTTTGCCGAGCTGGACTCGAAGAGGATCGAAGAGAATCATAAGAGGTTCAAAGGTGGTGAAAATCCACAGTATAGAATGGTGCCAGTGAACGAGGACGAGCTGTTTGACTGTGATTTAGAAGAGAGACAGCTTGTTCCAGCCTACTGGACGGGCCCTTCTTACGAGGTTCGCCGCGGTACGTGGTTTGTGGACGGTGATCCACTCCCAGAGTCGATTAGCCGTCAAATAGAGGAGGCCTACATGAGAGTTCAGCCTTGGCTGAAGTCTCCACTGGTGAACTCTGCTCGTGACATTCAAAATGCAAGCCAGATAGCCTCGTTCTATCAGCCAGATGTGCACATCGAGCCCGAAGTGAACCTGTTTGAGCAAGAGACCGGCAAGCCTTATCCATTTCAGAATCCATCCGATATCGAGAAGAACGCCAAGGATGGCGTGTTCACTGATGATCATACGTTGGTCATGGTGGACGATGAGATCAGCACTCGTAAGCTGCTTGTCGATGCGCTGATGCGGTCCAGGACTAAGAAGATTATGGGAGCGTTTGTGGCCACTCGTGGATACGAGCCGACTGCCAAGGGCTTGGAAAAGGAGCGGCAGAGTAAAGAGGCCGTCTCGGATTCAGATCAACGTCGTCACAAGTATACCGCGCTCGAACAGACACTGACCGAAGAACAGACTGTCCAGGAACAGAAAGTCACCACGAAGAGCACCACTCTGGAGATGATCCAGAACATTAGAAACACAATCGACTACGAGTTCTCTAACGAGCGGTACCAGAAAGATATGGAGAGCGATTTCTCGAACGATCCGTCCAAGATCGAGAACTCTGGTGATCGGCAGGTCGATCACCTATTAATCTGTGTCCATGGTATTGGTCAGTCTCTGAGTGCCAAGTTCACCGGCGTTAATTTCGCTCACGATTGCTCCAATTTGCGTCGGCTCATGAAAGAGCTCGTTCTCAAGGACCCGGCAAAGTATGCTGCCGATAATGAAAAGGATCCGCAATCGCACCGCAACTGTCGTGTGCAGATCTTGCCAATTGTCTGGAGATACGATATAGACTTTTCCTGGAACCACGTCTATGAGGACAAGGCGGAAGACGGCTCGCAAAGACTGCCTCGACTGAGCGAACTCAATATCGATGCCATTACACCATTGAGATCGCTCGCTGCAGACGTTGTTCTCGATATTCTACTCTACTACGAGCCTCGCTTCAAGTCGCAGATCTTGAAAACGGTGATCAGATCCGCCAATAGGCTCTACGACAAGTATCTCGAGAGACATCCGGACTTCCACGGAAAAGTCACACTGTGTGGCCACTCGCTGGGATCTGTGATTGCCCAGGATATTATGTCGATGCAGCCGGACCAAGTGCCGACAGGTGCTGCATTCGACGCAGACTGGAATCTGAAATTCCCCGTGGAGAACCTCATTACTATGGGTTCACCGAACGGAGTGTTCAAACTGATGAAGCGGCAGAACATTCGGCCACGCAGCTATGACACAGAGCAATCCGAATCTACTCCCCTCAGCCGTCTCGATGGTACGATGACTTCTGTACGGTGTAACAACGTCTACAACATTTTCTACTCTACCGACATTGTTGCTTATCGGATGGAGCCGATGGTCCACACTGCCATGACAAAGTACAAACCGGCATCAATCCCATTTGCCGATGAAAACAACATCAACAACCGGATCAAATCGTGGGCCAATTTACCAACTGGATTGCTTGACAACGAGATGGTTCGCACCATCGCCAAAGTCACCGGTATGGACTCTCAGTACGATAAAGCTGTCAGTGCGGCCCGGATAACTGCGAGCGGGCCAGAGGAACATGAACTCGAGTTGCCTCCAATGGCTCACGATATGTTGCTCGAACTCAACAAGAACGGTCGTCTCGATTACGCACTTCCTCAGAGCTACTTCGAGATCGATATTATCAACGCTCTAGGATCTCACACCCAATACCTCAGTGATATCAACGTGGCCAGCTTTATCTTACGTGAGTTGTGGAGTAAACCTGATGGTAAGATCCGCGGCGTGGAGATCGAGCCTACAGGTGTCCCTGAAACTACATAATGTCCAATTAAATAGTACATAGCAAACACGCCCCAGAGAATCCCAGTTTCTTAGCAACTGCACTACCTCATCGATTCAGGTAAATTTTTCACTTGCATTTTGGAAAAACTTGTCGGTTAGGTACCACCTCTTTTTATGCTTGCTCTTCTGTAGTCAGCTAGATAGGGTGGGGTATCATTGCAACGATGAAACCCCCTCTCGCATTGCCGCTGGATACTTCCAGTGGGGTTGTTGAGGGGAACCAAGCCGTACTCCGGAGAAATCCGGTTTGCACCGGGAGAATGGTTAGGCACTCAGTTGGGAACCAACCACGCTCACGGTGGTCTTTTGACATGATGATATAAACGCTGTGCACCAGTCGGACATTACGCTCATGACGATAACGTATTACCCATTTACTCTGACCATCAAGACCACCGCGACTTCATTTTCTCCTCGTAGCATGCGCTTAATCCATTTTTCTCTGTAGCTAACTGTATTCATGAGGTGATTTCTACGGATTCCACCGAGCCTCGACGCTACCCCACCATATCTCTCGCTGTTCAGCCACTCAAATGGCGCATCGTCCTCATCTCGGTGTAACAGGGAGGTAGTAAAGCACTTGATGCAGAGAAACATGTCACAGAATTATCTGCAACCGATCTCGTATGTTGGCTCGATAATCGGTGTGGACCAGTTAGAGATGCCCAAGCAACGCTATACGAACCCCATGTCGTGTTATTGAGTCGGCGGTTTCGGACTCCGCTCAAGTAACATGTCTACTGGGACATGATGACAGAGAATCATGCATGATGATTATCTGTAGATATATAGAAATCAGCCGATAGTAGAGAGGCTGATAAGGACCGGTGGACCGATATCCAGCTATATATAACAGAGTAACGGTGCTGGTGATGGTCTGGATACGGCTACCATTAGAAATGAGTGATTCCGAGGATTGTCCTAAATGCTATACGTTTCCTAAAAGAGATGTCTCTAGTACACCAGAGATGATGAGCCCTGAATCGGCCGCATCCACGCCAACATCTGGCAGATCTGGCCCTCCTACACCGCGATACACGCATACACGCAGTTGGAGCAGTGCCGGTTCTGAGAACTGGGACTTGAACTACGAGTTGATTTCAAAGCAACCTGATACCCTTGCAGAGCCTCGCAAAGCGGAGCTCGATTTTAGCAAGATCCAACTCACATCGCCAAACGTTGTGTACATTGTTTCCAAGCCAACCTCTGTCGAGCTGGATCTGGATAACATTCTTTAAATAATGGAGGTAATATATGGGAAAGGTTAACAACCTACGTAGCTAGTTTAGTTTAGTTCCGCAGACAGCGCTTTCAACTGGGCCAAAACAGCCGACTTTGCTGCACCGCCAATGGCGCTGCGCTTCTCAACGCTGCGTTCAAAGTTGAAGGTATCGTAGACGTCTTTGCCGAACCGGGAGTCGATCTTTTGGAACTGGTCCAGCGAGAGCTGGTCGATTCCTGACAGCTGGTTCTCCTCGGCGACACGCACGCACTCTCCAGAGATGTGGTGAGTTTCTCTGAATGGAACACCCTTAACGACGAGGTAGTCGGCTAAATCTGTAGCAAGCATGTCCATACTGAGAGCATTGTACATCTTCTCCTTATTGGCCGTGAGTGTCGATAAGACACCGGTAGCGATCAGGATCGAGTGCTCCACAGTGGTCATGGCATCGAACAGCGGCTCCTTATCCTCTTGCATGTCCTTATCGTAGGTGGATGGAATACCTTTCATGGAGACCATGAATCCGGCAAAGCTACCAAACACTCTGCCCGATTTACCACGAAGCAACTCCAACGAGTCCGGGTTCTTCTTCTGAGGCATCAGAGACGATCCAGTAGAGTAGGCATCGGCCAAAGTGATGAATCCAAACTCTCCCGACGAATAGATGATCATATCCTCAGACAATCTCGAGATATGGTTCATAAACAACGAGATCCAGAAGAGTGTCTCCATGACAAAGTCTCTGTCAGAGACGGCTGCCATCGAGTTACCAATGACACCGTCGAATCCGAGTCCCTTGGCCAAGAACTCACGGTCGATACCGTATGGATGGCCGGCAATGGCTCCAGCTCCCAATGGGCACTTGTTGAGCCTGTCAATGACCTGCTTCAGTCTCTTGTAGTCCTCGGTAAAGTAGGTGGCCTGCATTGACAACCAGTGGGACCATCTGATCGGCTGTGCACGCTGCATATGAGTGTATCCAGGCATGAGGACGTCGATCTCGTTCTCTGCACGCTTGATCACCGTCTCAATCAAGGTTTTCAAGTAGCCGAGGATCTTGCGCAGCTCATCTCGAGTGTACATGCGCATGTCAACGGCCACCTGGTCGTTTCTCGAGCGTCCAGTGTGCACTTTACCGGCGGTATGTCTACCAATGACTTCACCGAGCCGTCTCTCATTAGCCGTATGGATATCTTCGTCACCTTCTTTCTCCACAAACGTACCATTGGCCCATTCTTTCGAGATCTCTGTCAGACCCCTGTCGATGTCTTTCAACTCCTCTGGAGTCAATAGTCCCAGCTTTTCGAGTCCCTGAGTGTACACTCTGGTTCCTTCCAAATCCTGCGCATACATCCGCTTATCGTAAGGCAGCGAGGCGTTGTAAAGGTTCATCAGAGGGTCTGTGGCCCCTGTGAATCTTCCTCCCCATAACTTGAGTTCGTCTGGCTGCTTATCTGTCATGCTGCTGTAGTCTCTGATTGCGTTGATGGGTCCAAATTTTTCACTCTTAGTCACTCTGCTTCTCCAGTCTGCTTTCCTATTGCAGCTAACCGCGCCGACGCGTCGCCTTAAAGTCCATGGGGAACGAGCCAGCTTTTTTTCCTTCCCTCTTTCAACGACACGATGTCACAACCACTCGACTCCGTTCTATTAATTGGAGGCTCCGGCTTCCTTGGACTCCACCTTATAGAGCAATTCTCACGTGTCAAGCCTGCCGTCGATATTCACGTCTTTGATATCCGGCCGTTACCCGAGAAAATCTCAGACTACTTCACCTTCGATCCTTCCAAGATCACTTGCCATGTTGGCGATTTGACCTCCGAGGACGACGTTAAAAAGGCCATCAAGGACAGTTATCCAACCGTCGTTGTGCACTCCGCCTCTCCAATGCATGGGTTAGACCGCTCCATTTACGAAAAAGTGAATCTTCAAGGTACCGAGAACCTGATCAAATGTTCTAAAGATCTGGGAATTAACGTTCTCGTCTACACTTCTTCCGCAGGTGTCATCTTCAACGGACAGGACGTGTACAACGCCGACGAATCCTGGCCCATCCCTGAAGTCCCTATGGATGCCTACAACGAGACCAAGGCTCTTGCTGAAGAGATGGTCTTGAATGCCAACGGCCCAGAATTCAAGACCGTGGCTCTTCGTCCTGCTGGTATCTTTGGTCCTGGAGACCGCCAGCTGGTGCCTGGTCTCAAGCAGGTGCTCAAGAACGGCCAGACTAAGTTCCAGGTCGGTGATAACAACAACCTGTTCGATTGGACTTACGCTGGTAACGTTGCCGACTCTCACGTTCTCGCTGCCCAAAAGCTTCTCGACCCAAAGACGGCCGATTCTGTTGCCGGTGAGAAGTTCTTCATCACGAACGACCAGCCAACCTACTTCTGGAACCTGGCACGTACTGTCTGGAAAGCTGAAGGCCACATCGACTCCAAGATCTTTGCACTCCCTAGAGGCTTCGCCATCGGTATCGGTTACCTGTCGGAGTTCTTCTGCGGCCTCATTGGCAAGGAGGCAGGCCTCACGCCCTTCAGAGTCAAGATCGCCTGTGCTTACAGATACCACAATATTTCCAAGGCCAAGGCTTTGCTTGACTATACACCTGAGGTTGGTCTTGAGCAAGGTATCCGGTATACACTGGACTGGCTGAACGAAATTGATCAATAGAATACATGTCATGTCTATATAGCTTTAGTCACTTTGCGTAGCACCCTTTCCCGCCCTTCCTTCACCCTGTCATGGATCCGTGTTGCCAGGCTGTCTTCCGCATCCATGGCCTCCTCTTCCGCCACTTCTTCTGCTAGCGCTCTCTGCTCTTTCGCAACACGTTCTGCTTCGCGTTTCTCTTCCTCTTCACGGCATAGAATGCAGTACTTGTCCTTTCCGAGCCCCATCTTCTCAAGGCATGCGGTGTGATAGCAGTGCCTGCAACTGAATGCATAAACCTGCAAGTCTTTCAACTTATCCTTCTCCTCTTTGGTACCCAGCTTATGATCCTGCCAAGTCTCGTAGCTTGCCTGGCTGATCTGTGAACCCCACACTTTCTGTCCACACACTTCACACTCCAAATGCATTGGTGACCACCCTTGCAATTGCAATGCCTCAAGATCCACCAGGTCTTTGTAGATGTCATCGTTGAGTAACTTTAAGATCAGGTTCAGAATCACCTCGTCGTGAGAGTACGACAGGAATACTTCAGTTAGCACCGGCCGAACATCACCTAGCGTGGTCACTTTCACTGATGAACGACTTAAAAACTCGTAGAAGATCCTTAGGAACGAGTCCGAAGAGTCCTGCTGGTCTCCAAGCACATCCTGGAAAGCGTCCTGTGTGAGCCGTTTGAAAAGCGTGATTGTCCTCTCCTTCTCGGTATCCGTCATTTGGTCCGTACGCTTATCTAGCAGCTTCTGGTTCGCTGCCACAAACAAGTTCACTGCAGTCTCCACCAGTTKTAATTGCAGATTCTCACGCAGTGACATGCCATTCAACATCGGAATGTTATCGGCAACTTTGCGAATCACCTGGAATCCAAGAGCCAATAATCCGATCATCTTGCCCCCAATTCCAGGAAGGAACAACGATTTGGCGCTCATCAACTGGTGTCCCAGATCGTTTAAACTTGAAACCGTGGTCCTGATTGCAGACGTATAATCGCCTCGGCTCTGGTACAAGTCGATCATGATTTGGAACTCCTGGTGCGAATCCAGAAAGTCCATCCAGCCCTGATGAACGTTACCCACATGCAGCACAAATCTTCCCAGTTCTTCATGATCATACTTGCTCAAAAGCACAGCATACTCGATCTGGGTCGACTCTGTAAGGCTGAACGGTAGTTTGCCGGCGGCTTGCAACTGAACGAGTCTCGTCAGGTACCGGTATTTGTAATTCTCACTATCGAGTTTGAAAATCAGCATATTGAGCTCCTCTGCTCCGTTGAGGCCAATCACTTCGGCCATATTTTCAGGGTCGACTTTGACAAATAAGACAAAGTTATCGTGTAAGAGGTCCATAATGGCACGGTGATGGATGGGCTCTTCCTGAGTCTTCACAAGACTCTCGCGAACCATGTCAGGGACAGACTTGAACTGGCCAATGGCAGAACTCACTGGTTCTGTATTATCATCACTCAACTCTTCCACTTTATCCCCGGCTTCAACGGGCTCGTCGCCAGCAGCAGAGGTTGTCTTTTGAGCGTCAACCCAGAGTTCAAGGATTTGTAAATGCTTATTTTCCTTGCGGTAAAGGTTCAAGAGTGCATCATAGAACCCGCAGCTCTCGAAAGTGGCAATCAGTTCATCATAGTCTGTTGGCTTATAGACCGACAACAGGCTCTGGAGGCTTAATTCACACTCATTCTTCATGTCTGGGTATGCACACAGATCAGATACCATCTCGCTCAGAACTGTATCCGACAGACGAATGAACTGGCTGTACTTGGGGTAGTTTCTGGCAATGAAGATGGCAAGATGTGTATGGTCTTTCTGGGTGAATTCGTCCGATTCTTGACGGAAGATTCCTAAAAGTACATCAATGATGTACTGTCGGTTCACTTTCAATTCATTAGGCTTGCCCGATGGAGAAAAAGAGGTCACCTCATCATCATTGAGTAACTCGTCTTCGAAAGCCTCGTTGAGAGCAGACAACATCCGGAAACTGTCGTGCTTTAATAGCACGTAGAGGTATGGGAACACGGGTTCGTCATCGATGTTGTCGGTAACATGAAACTTGGGTTGGCCCTCTGGATATCCAATGGCTGCACCGTTGAACAGCACATAGTAGACGTTCAGCTTTGCGGTATCCATGTTATCTGGATCGATAGGCCTGTCTGTTGGATATTGGCGCCCGGTGAGAATGTACGTGATGTAAGTGTAAAGAGAGTCGACAGTGTTGTTCAAATGCTGAAGTTCTTGGTCTGTACGCTGTGATGGGTCTTCTAGAGCCTTGATGGCCTTGACGCCATCCAGAATCGGAGTGATGTAATCTTGGAGAAGAACATTCCAGATGTACACGAGTGTGTCATCGAGATGATTCTCTTTGCAAAGACGAATAGTGAAGTCAAGGTCCAACTGCGTGATATCCAGCTCGCACAGTGTCTCTTCAAGCACCTGACCATTTCCATGGTCAACGTAGTACTGAACAAGTTTGCGCAACACTTCTGGAGGGAGAGTTTTAATCTCGCCTTTGAGCAAAGGCGTCTCCAGTGCTTCAAAGAAGATATCCTCGTATCGGTGGTCGTAGTAGACCTCGTAGAGCCGCTCATAAGTTTCAGCATCGGAATCGATCGTAGCGCATGATTTGAATGCAGCTGTTGCAAACCGCAATAGAAGGTCGCGTTTTTCTGAATCAGGAACTGATTCATCGGCAGAGAAGAGGAAGTTCAATGAGGCATCTAGAATCTGCACTATATGGTCTCTGACAATCTTATGGCGTGTATCATCATCCAGAGGTAGTCCCAGTAATGTAATATCGCAGTCTCCCGCGTACTGGCGGCATGCCTCTTCTAGTGCTCTAATGTAATGGCCATCCTTGAGATATGCAAAGAGAATATCTGCCCAAGAGTTGAGCGTGCCCACGTAGAAGTTGCTCTTGCCAAGCACGAAAATGTTTGATTTGAGAGCCTTGATGGAGTTGGCGAAATTCTGCTCGATCAAGCCCAGTTGGTTGTTTTCGTAGATGGACTCGGGCTTAATATGCTTGGAAATCATATCCACCGTAGAGAGTGTCTTGAGGTCGTCCCTGCCAAGGAAGATGAGTCGCTGCGATTTGGTGAGGACAGTGACCACTCGGGTGTTCAGCCACTGCATATTAACAACAGGCTCGGTGCAGATCCATCGTTTCTTATTTTCAAACCTGAGCATTGTGGACTCGCGTCCAGAGTGATCTTTGATGGTCTCGCTGGTAACCTCGAACAATGTGACGACATTTGACCAACAGTATGCGAGCAGCGCAGGAGCAGTAGTTTTCTCAGTCTTGCTAAATGTAGCTGGGAACCAAGCAACAGAACCTGTTAGATCGGTCCCCTGTTCAATGGCCTTTGGCTTGCCCACTTTGAAATGTGTCTGGAGTTTTGGGGCAGTCGACACGACAACGAGGGCCTCTGGGGTTATTATCGAGATGACTCCCATCTTATCCGTCAACTGTGGTGAGGACCCCACTGGAAGCATGCTGAAACCTAATATGGCATGAAGATATGAGGTGTCAGAGGAGATTTGGTACTTGCCCATCATGATTTTGGACCGCGTTCGATAACCCATGACGGTTCTGGTACCTTGCTGGAAGACCATCAGGCCGCCTTGATCGGTGGAGATCAGAGATGTATGCTTAGCTCCAACAAACCGGATCTCTGTTATGAAACTGTCCACCATGTGGTTTTCAGCGCGTCCAGAGGCGTTCCGTTGAACCTCTTCAGCGGAAACTGGGTCGATCTGGAATAGAATGGTGGGTCTAAGGCTATCGAGGGACCAGACAAATATGTGTCCGGACTTGTAGCCCACAGCCAACGTAGTGGAGTCTAGTGACAAGCACATCGTGCTGATACTGCCATGCTCAATGGCATCAGACCGATGGCCCAGCTCGTGGAGTAACTTCTGTTGAGGATCATAGATCAGCACGTAACCTCTGGCTGTGCCGATGATTATCATCTTACTGGAAGCAGTCATCACCACAGGCTCTCCATAGTCAATGCGGAAGTTTCGGTTGTAGATCCTATCAGAGATCTTGCGCATCTTGGACCAAACCATCGTCTCTGGCTCTTCGTTGTACAGAGTCGAATAGACGCTGTCATCTCTAGTGAGCAGTTCAGTCTGTGGCGAGGACGGCAAATTCGATGTGATGAACTTGGACAGTCTTGACTGGAGTCTTTCATCGAACCGTCGGGTGTGATCAGACGTCACAGAGGAAGGAGGCGAGCCCATGCTCGTCCCATCTCTGATAAGCTGAGAGATCTCAGTGTCTTGGATGTCCAACGACTCGTCCGGGGCTGGGGATGTCACCGAAGTGATAGGCGGTCGCTTCTGTGGAGTTTCCGGTGGTAGCAGCTGTATATCGGGCATTGCGATAATTGGTACGGCTGGCAGTGGCACAGAAGCTCTTTCCAGAAGGGATGAAATATGGGGCTAAAAAGTTGGCTGAAGTTTAACTTGATATTAAATCGCACGATGGATCCCTGGGGAGCCCTAGGAGGTGCGTTGCTTGGAAAAGACGTCAATTATGGCAAAGTCGTTGCTGCCAAGAAGGCATTGAAGTTGCTTGGAGACAACCAGGATGCACTGGTCAAGCTGTGCCTGGCTTGTGCAGACAACGACAACTTTCAAGTGAAATCGTTGCTTGGTGGTGACAAGTCACTGTTGAACGAGGTTGATTCGCAAGGGTTGACCCCGTTGATCTATGCGGTGTGCTTTGACAAGCGAGAGTGCATTGATATGCTGCTGGCGTTGGGTGCCGACCCGTCCTTGGCCGATACGCTCGTTGGTTGGACGCCAATTATATGGGCCACCTACTTCGAGTACGTGGACGCCGTTGAGTCGCTGCTATCAGCTGGAGCAGATCCGACAGCAAAGAATGACAAGACTGGTAAGAGTGCCATTGACTCGTTGAAGCCAGGATCAAAGATCTATGAGTACTATAAAGTACACGGATATATCAAGAAACCGGCGGAAGCAGAGGCTGGAGGATCCGGCTTCTATAAAGAGGACTATGTGCCAACCGACGATGATGGCCAACTTGGAATTGCCACAGCTGGAATAGCTGATGTGAGTTTGCAAGATGAGGTTGTCCTTGAGGATAGAGAACGTCGTGCTGCTGCCAAGTTCGTCGAAGAGACTGACGAGTTTGAAAGCGTACCACTGGCATTCGATGAATTTGATTTCAATGTTGTCCTCGATAAGCAGTGTCTCAAGTATACAGACGACTCACTATCGCAGATCGTGGACTATGTGTTTGATCTGTTCAAGAAGTACCCGAACAAGCCTCTGTACGCTGCGACGGTGATCTTCATGAGCCTGCGGTACGCTGACAACAAGTTGGACAGCCCAGAGAGCGTCGACGGCGTGTGGAACCTGTTTTTAACACATGTTAGAAGCGTCACAGGTACCAAGAGTGGTGCGATCCAGTTGGTGACAGGAGATGGCGATGCCACGCAGCACCCGGATATAGTGACCATTGGCTACTGGTTGGCATGCCTTAACCACCTCTACTACTTCTTGAGCAGAGACGTGTGCGGGTTTGTGCGCAAGTACCCAAAAATGCTGCAAGAGATCGTGTCCACATTCCAACCGCTCGTTGCCCAGATTGCGTTCACCATCGATGCTAGGTTGGACGGGATGATCGACGACTGCTTGCTCAACTACAACAGTGTCCCCGATTTGAACATTGTGTACAAACGGGACTGGAGGTTCTTTAACCGACAGAGACCAGAAAAGACCACCTACGAGGAGATCGTCGATATGCTGTACCCACCCGCTTTGGAAGAGCAAGGGAGACCCTCACCTCTACGGGTCATTCAGACGTTGGGCGCCTTGCTCTACGTGATGGAGTTGTATCATATCAACGATGAGATCACCCAGCAATGTTTCGCTACCGTGCTGTACTGGCTGTCAAGTTCGGTTTTCAACCGAGTTTTAGCAAGGAGGCGCTATTGCAGCAGGTCCAAAGCATTACAAATCCGTCTGAACCTATCCTACATTCAGGACTGGCTGCGTACCAACGATATCTTGCCCTTCAAGCCAGATGACTTTCAGTTTAAGGACACCACTTATCCAGACACTCTGGTGGACGGCGACGGTGTAGCCATCCAAGGAGTGGCCCGGTTCCACAACAAACCAACGGATCCGAACGACGGAACGTTCTACTTCAACACACTGTTCAAGATCGGCAGATACCTATTTGCTCCAACGATCGAGTTGCTGGAGTGGTTGCAAGTGATGACACATCAGACGGACGTTTCCAACTTGAAAGAGACCATTTCGAATTTCAAGTCGTTGGATTCTGCACAGTTATTGCAAACGACGAAACAGTACAATTATGAGATAGACGAGCCGAAATTTGCCAAGAATCTAACCAAGTGGCTCAAACAGAACCCATTCAATGCCAAGGTGAAGCCCAGCTACGCGTCTGCTGATAAGACGTTCCTCAACGTTGGACTGGTGTTCCCGCTGGCTCTGCCTTGCTACATGCAGCTATTGCATCAGTACGGCATGGACGTTGATGGAATGAACGAGCGGAAAGTTCGGTTGTACCAGCCCAACATCCCGGTGACCATCGAGGATGACCTGGATGAGATCATCGACAAGGCCGAGACCAGGCACCAAGAGTCGACCGACGAGTTGGCTCCAGTGGAGAAGAAAGTGTTTGAAGACACTCGCACATCGGACCTGTTCAAGGACTTGGCGCCGCCAACGTCACTGGCCCATAAGGACTGGTCCACTTCGCCTCAGGAGGCCGACGGTGATGCCAATCCCTGGGCATAGATTTAATGTTAATGCATCCGTACACTCATTTTTCGTACGTAAAAAACGACATGTGCTATTTTGATCTCCCTTCTGTTGATCATCGATTAGCTAAGACTCTCGCCAATTTAAGAGAATCTTTGGTGTCATCAAAGTGTATAGTGACCGAGTGCCAAGTATCATAGCAAGGCACACTACGTGACACTTCCACGCCGACGAGACCCACTCAATTCTTTGAGTCAGCTAGACGATGACTACTCCAAATCAGTTACCTTCGGAGTCGACCAACGGCGACACTTTGGGAACGACTGCCGCTGAAACGTCTTCGCACAAGTTGGGCAACGGAGCCGAGCTGAATTTCGCCAATTTCAATCAGGATTACTCCTGCCTATCCGTTGGATACAGCAACGGCCACCGGGTTTACAACTGCGATCCGTTTGGACAGTGCTACGGTAAGGATGATGGCAGTATAGGCATGGTGGAGATGTTGTTCACGTCTTCACTGCTTGTACTAGTTGGTACCGGTGACCAGGACTCTCTATCCCCGCGCAGATTGAAGGTGGTGAATACGAAACGTCAGACAACTATATGTGAGCTGACGTTCCCTGACATGATTTTGGCCGTGAAGCTGAACAGAGGGCGGTTGATCGTGATGTTAGAGGTGACCGTGTACATCTACGACATTAACAACATGAGACTGTTACACACGGTAGAAATACCGGCCAACCCGGACGGTTTGTTGGCACTGTCGGCCTCGGAGACCCATGATTATTTGGCGTACCCTTCTCCTCCTCGAGTGTCCGGTAGCGCTGAGAATGCCGCTGCAGCCGAGGCCGGCAGTGGCGCGGCTAACAACAGTCAGTTGAGGAATGGAGATGTTGTTGTGTTCAATTGCAAGACGTTACAGCCTGTGAGTGTGATAGAGGCGCATAAGAAACCTCTTGCAGCCATTGCGTTGAGCGGAGACGGCACGCTACTGGCGACGGCTTCAGTTAAAGGCACAATAGTGCGAGTGTTTTCGGTGGAGAAGGGCACCAAACTATACCAGTTCCGCCGTGGCACGTATCCTACGAGGATCTTCTCGCTTGCATTCAGCACCGATAATCGATTTGTCGTAGCCAGCTCTGCCACAGAGACGATTCATGTGTTCCGCCTCGGCGAAGAGGAGGCCGCCAACACTCGCAGTGCTGCCACTACGAAAAAAGAGCAGCAAATTCTCTCTGATGACGAAGATGACGACGAGTTGGACGACGACGCTGTCGATAGCGACAATGCTTCCAGTAACTTGGATCCGTTACAGTCGGATCTCACGCAAAAGAAGTCCACTTCTTCATCCGACGACGCCTCTGTCGGATCGGCCGGCTTGAAAATGGAGCCGATGGTGGACTCAACGAGACGTACAGTGGCACGAATGCTGAGACGAACTTCTCAAACTCTCGGAAGGAAAGCTGCCGAGAAGATGGGCACGTACCTGCCTCCGAAATTCTCGAGCATCCTCGAGCCAAACCGACATTTCGCCTCTTTCAAAGTGCCAGCAGCCAAGGATACCACTACGATCGTTGGTATTGGCAAACCTATCGATGATGGCCTCGTGGCGCCAGACTCGATCCAGGAAAACATGGACGATCAGGATTTGGGCAGCCGCAACTTGGTGCCGGTGATGGTGGTGACATCAGATGGGGTTTTCTACAATTATGGGCTGGATCCAGAGCGTGGCGGTGACTGCGTGCTTCTGAATCAGCACAGTTTATTAGATTGATTCTATAGATCTCTTTACTTTAATCCCTCGCTAATATTCCCTCAAATGAAGCTAGACCCTCCCCAATTTTTCTCCAAGTCACTAATCAGATATCATGCCGTTCATGGCTAAAGATAAGTCGAAGAAGGCGGCCCGTCGCACGCCTCTCTTCGATATCCGGCTCAACACTCCAGATCGTGACGTTATAGTGCTCAAAGGTGCTCCATCAGAGGCTGCTCCAGTGCTTTTATCGGGAGTCGTGGTGATGTCGATCACCGAGCCTGTTGTGGTCAAGAAGATGACACTGAGGTTCTTTGCACAGCTAGATATGCAATGGGATGAAAGATACCAGAATAGTAAGGGCACAGTTTACTCGAGACCGCTCCATTACAACAAGATCGTCTTTGATTACGAGTGGGACACGCTTGATTTGCAGAGGTTCTTGGGGACTCCTGCCTCGTCTCCTACAAAACTGCACACACGCCACTCTTCGTCAGGGTTTGTCAACGGCCATTCGACACACTCGTCATCCTCGTCATTGAACATCCTTGGCACGTCGCCCTCGGCAGCCCATATCCAAAGAAATCGGTCTTCGTCATCGGTTGTCAATCTTTTAGGATCGACTCCAGCCATTGCAGCAAGCATTGCCACATCACAGCCAGAATCTGTGACACTACAGGCAGGTAACTACGAGTTCCCCTTCAAGACGATTCTACCTGGATCAATCATGGAGACTGTCGACAGCTTGAACGGAAGTTTCTTGGTGTATCGATTGCAAAGTATCATCGAACGGGGGCGGTTTTCCAACCCGATCATCACCCGGCGACTCGTCCACGTTGTTCGTACGCTCAGTGCAGACTCACCCGAGCTGTCTGAGACTGTTGCTGTCGATAACACATGGCCTGGTAAAGTGGACTACTCTATCACTGTTCCGACTAGAGCCATTGCCGTTGGATCCACCGCGCATATCAATATCATCATGGTGCCGCTTACTAAAGGCTTAAAGTTGGGAACCATCAAGATCAAACTTGCCGAGTATTCCAGCATGAATGCCTCCAAGACCCAACACTGTGAGGAGAAGCACCTGTCCTCGAGAACTGTGCCCAAAGTGGATCTCGATGAGGAAGGTAAAGACATCTGGACAGAGTCCGAAGTGGATGCCGACGGTATTTTCTATAGAAACTCGCAGGTCGCCTTGGGAGATGACCGCTGGGAGATTCAGACTTCGATCCCGGTGCCGCCATCTCTCGCTAAAGTCACGCAGGACTGCGATATTCGTCACTCATTCAAAGTTCGCCATAAGCTCAAATTCTCGATCGGTCTGATCAATCCGGACGGGCATGTCTCTGAATTGCGAGCCACTCTGCCTGTTGTCATCTTCATATCCCCATTCATGCCGATCCGGGGCAAAACTCTCAAAGATTACGACGCACCGCATCAGCTCAACGGTTATGACGATGCCACTCTTTTCACGCCGGGCGATGAAATCCTCTTTCAGACTCACGAGGAGTCGCCCGTCGTCTCTGCATCACACTCGCCATCGCAGTCCACCATGAACCTTGACACGCAGGACCTGATGGCTCCACCATCTTATGGAGAACGCGTCTACGACCGGTTGTACGATTCTTCGTCACCGCCGTCGTCGGTTGCTGGTGTCTCTGGTAGTACGAATGTGTCCAGCGAGAGCCATTCCCGGGTCACGTCGCCTGACAATTCTGAGTTGCCTCTCTACAATGAATTAAATATGGCTCCGACGTCTGTGGGCAGCTCTGTGGACGTGATCAGATCTCACCTGTCCCATAGACCTTCTCCAGTGTTCACGTTTGCCGGTGACGACCATGAATCGGTCGTTCAATCGCCTATCTCCTCATCTCCAGCGGTCATTGCAGGACCTGCCTTTGAAGGTCATGCCATCGATATGAGCCATACGATGTCGTCGTCGTCTGGTGTCAATTTACCAGGGCTGATATCACCAGTGGCCTACACTCCAGTGCAACACCTGTCAAGAGCTACCTCGTTCAGTACATCGCCTATGGCAACCCCAGGAGACGAGCGTGAAGATTTCAATTGGAACACCGAGCAACTGTCGCGCGTTCCGTCTTATACAACGGCGATCAAGGCGGATGCCGTGCTGGAAGACGACTTGACTCCAGCTTACTCTCCGCAGGAGAACACGAGCATTTCGCCTGTATCGAGCACGCAGATCAACTTGGATGTGCTGGACTCCAGATTACAGAACGTTCACACGGCCAGAATGCAGCGGCCTGGTATGAGTCGGATGAGCTCGGCGCAGTCGATGTCTCGAACTCCGTCAAAGGGCAGCAGCAACGTGTTACACCCGTCACCAAAGTTTGGATCCACCACTTCACTTCTGACGAAGCAACTGCACAAGATCCATATAGACGGTGGGAACACGGGGGCCTCTCATGGCAACGACACGAGCAACCTGGGAAAGAAGTCAATGTCGTTTGGTAATCTCTCTATACTACATAAGCATTGATTCATGATTTGATTATCCTACTGTTCTGTGATGAGCGGGTGGAAGTAAACGTGCGCGACCGAGAAGACGGTTGATGCCACTGCCAGGCAGGCCAGTGCCACAATGACATGGAGAAGTTTCGAGTGGATGAAATACTGCCAAATCTGTTGCAAAATGGCTGTAAAAACGTAGAAGATGATCGATACAGACGCTTCACCGACAGCATCTCTCTTGGTTGTACCTGGCACGGCATCCTGTTCAACTGGCTTCTCCAGCACAGGAGGTGTTTCCTCTTCAGCGTCATCTTTAGACACTGATATCGCAGGATGGTTCAAGAACCTCTTGGCACCCGCGACAAATTCATCCAGTCGCACCTTCGATTCATCGTCGCTCTCCAGTTCGTACCTGTATTTTGCCGATTCAAACACCGGCTTTGCTGACATCTTCCTCTGTTTGGTCTGATGAGGTGTGCTGTCCAACGATGTTGACACCGCAGGATTGCTGACCAACTTCTTTGCGCTGGATAGCAGCTCAGTCAGCCGTACTTTCTCTTCGTCACTGAAACTGTCCACATCCATGGACTTCTTGCCCGAATTTGTCACCCCTGGTGGCAGCACTGTGTCCTGATTACGTCTGCGTTCCTCCCATTTCCTGCGTAGTCTTCTTCCAAGCCCCATTACACTGCGCGAAAAACTGTCTGTAAATCAACCTCCCGCTATAAATGGAAACTGGAGACCTTGCCTATTTCAACTGGGAGATCTACTGGAGGCACCAACAACGTTATGACTTGACTAGATCGATCTAGTTGGTTACATCACCTGTTCCATTACAGGGGGGCGGCCAAAGGGGTGGACACGCTGTGGTTGCACTCATATCACATTCCCATGTTAGAAAGCTATTCAATTTCCTAGAAGGGATTGTAGGCTCCAAATCGATAAACAAGCGTTGATTCGAGTACTTAAGGAGGGGGTATCTGCTCCTTCTATTCCTTCAATAGACTCCCGTTATGAGCCAGGATAATCTCAGCTATTTAGGATCGGCTTCGGAGGCTGAACTGTCTTCGACAAGCATGCAAGAGGATCAGATCAAGTACGATATGTTCTCGCGCGAGTTCCAACCAGCAAGAGACTCTGTTCCTCGGACTTGCTCTTACAGACAGGGCTATTCGACTACCGGTCAGTCTTCGTACGGCCGTCAGAGCCACTTTCCACAGACCCCTGCCACGCGTGCCTGGGGCTCTGCTGGCACGAACCCTGCCGTGTCCACCAACTCCAATGCTGCCACCACTACTACTGGAACAGCTTCCACTGCCACTTCTTATCTGACTATTCCTGCCAGCCCAACATCTTACTTACCAACCTCTGACATCTGGACCCGTGGCTTGGGCATCCATCAGTACCCGAAGAAGTCGATCTCTGAAGATGTTAACTTCTCCTTGACAGGCCAGGCCAGCAACCGTCAGAATGGGTCGCGGGCTATGGACCAGCTTGTGAAGAATCTTGTGTCTGATGATGACCTGGGTGCTGCGCCCACCCATGCTGCCCAGGTCGGCACCATGCTTGGAAGAGGTGGAGGTAATTGGACTTACTCTAACAACCCCCAACTTCAGCAGGCATACCGGACTCCGCAGTCCAAGCCTCAGCCTTCTCAAGCCGCTGCTTCTCAGGCTCCTCCAGGCTCCAGCTACGACGCTCTTACCAATGAAGAACTTGTCTGGAAGCTGCGTATGAAGGACTCGATGATCTGCCAACTCAAGGACCAGATTGATGTCCACAAGGCACGGGCAGCCATCGTTACTTCCCTCAAGGAAGCTGAGCGTCAGAAGGGCTTCGAAATTCCCAAGAACTACGAGCAACTCTACGAGATGATGGTGGAAAAGCTGCAGTCAACAGAGAAGGAGCTGGTTGATACCAAGCTGCGCCTCGAATCTGTGATGACCGCCATTGCGCTGAACCCATCCACCGGTCAGACTCGAAACGGTCGCTACGATGAGCAAGAGATCGCCCATAAGATCGTTACTAAGTTGCAGATGCTCACCTCTGAGAACAGTCAGTTGGCTAAGATGCTCAGTTATGGCAAGGCCAAAGAGAAAGACATCGAGCTAGGTCTGTTACGCCTGAAGAACAATGAACTTCAGGAGAAACTGTCCAAGGCCGAAAGCAAATTGCAGATGTCAAAGTGAATTGAATGAAATGAATTGATTATCAAATACTTCTGTAGATGTAGAGGTAGCCTGACGTCTCCACCTCCTTGAGACTCTCTTGCCCAGCAAGAACCACCTTCTCATCGTTAAATAGCACCCATTTCGTCTCGACCCCCAGCTGCTTCTTTATAAATGCCACATAGTGGCCCGAATGAATAGAGTTGCCCTTATGACAGACCACTGCTAACAGATCGTAGGTACCAGTGGCCGTGATTTGCTTGAGCCGTTCAAGCTTCGTCTGTGGTGTCTCCTCCGGAGTCTCAGTAGGCAGTTCTCCGTTGTCGTCGGGGTGGTTGAACAACCAATCAACAGATTGTTCGATGTTGCCGCCATTCAGAATGAGTGCCTTATTAGCCAACTTGTAGACGAAGCCCATGTTGACAAGTTGCTCTATGTCGGCCTCGCTCACCTTGGGATGGTCGTCCGATGGTACAGCGAACTGTGTATCTATGTCCGGGTCGTCCATGTGCTCAAACAGCCAGTTGGCAGCAGCCTCTGCATCCGAGTTTCCCGTCGCATACAGAGCCTTCTTGCACCGGTTCTCACTGAAGCCCATGCTTTCCAAGGCAGAGATCAGTTCTGGATTGAATTCAAACGCAGGCTCCTCGTCCACTGGCAGCTCCGACTCGCCAGGCAATTTGCCTGTACTCTTGAACTTGCGCAACTCCAACTTCTCGCTGAATTTGATGGGCACACCCAGCTTCACAGGCACCCAGTTCTCTAGACTGATCCTCTGTGGACTGATCACCAGATACTTTGAGAAGTACATGAATCCTTGCTCCTTGGTGGCTGGAGTCTTCTTCTTGCAAACGGGGCATTCGTACTCGATGATCTCCGGTGAATGCCACTTGGCAACGCAGTCTTCCATGGTGACTGGAGCATACTGCTTCGGTTCTGTTGAGACAAGTTTGGCTTCCACCGGGACACACAGGTGCTCCTCGACCTCTGGAGTTAGGCGCACGCCTCCGCACGTCGTACAACGCAGTTTATCCTCAGAGACGTAGTGGAACACCTCCGTTGGGGCCGTGCTTATACTGCCGACAGCCTTAGCCTCATCGATCTTCTCCATCAGATGTGTCCAAAACTCAAACGCATCCTGCTGCTGCATCGTACTAAACTCTGGGTGGCCCTTACCAATGAGTGCCTTAAATCCGGACGGTTTGATGCCTCTCTGGTACTTGATCGTCTCTGTAGTGGACTCGTCTGGCACAGAGTATCTTCCAGACAACAGACCATCGCCGATCTTGTACAGTTGAGTCTCCAAGTCGTTGGCGGGGTCCGTGTTGCCAACGATCTTCTCCAGTGGAACACCTTCCTCTGAAAAATAGGCATCTTGGAATGGCTTAACGGCAAATAATGCCTGCAAAACAGACGCCATATAGCACGAGTTGCCCAAGTTCTTGAACCCTGTAAGACCCTTGCCGAATACAGGCTCGAGAGACTCGCCGTTCGAGTCCATCTTGAAGTCCCATTGGATGTTTTGCTCGATCTGTAACTCAGTGAGGTTCTTCTCTGTCTTCTCGTGCTGCGCAATATCTATACCGTAGAAACTCAGGTATTTGGTGAGCTCTGGCACTTTCACATCGTCGTCACACGTATAACAGTAGCAATCTGCAGAGTCCGATGACAGAGAACCCAGTTTGACGGCAACGTGGTGATCGTGGTGCTCAGAGTTGTGGGAAACAGCGTGAGAGTTTCCAGGCACACCTCCAAACTGGGCTCTACCACAGCCAACATTCCCGCATGTCAGGCATAGCCACAGGTTTGTATCCAGTCCACACTGACTGCATTGATGCAAGGAAGCCGTCGAGGCCATCTGCACGATATCCGTTGCATGAGGGCAAACTCTGATATCTTGCTGCCATGACTTGACCTCCTGCTTCTTATCGATAGAAGTAGCCTTCAGTATTCCCTCTGCAGTGCGAGATATGGCCTCTGGAAGTGAACTGGTAGGGTAAGAGACCGTTGTATCGTCCTCGGCACAGTAGATGCTCGTGTATGTCTCATACAACTCGTCCTCCGCCTGTTCCTTGACCTCTAACTTGAGAACTTTGGCCAGCTTGTGGGGTTTCGGCTTCCTCTGCTTCTTCAATGTCAGAAACAGGCTGTGATCGAACAACGTAGAGTGTTTCTTGGTATAATCAAACTCTCCTCGGGAAAACGCTTGGAAGCAGTGCATGCAGATGTCCAGGCCTTCTCCGTCCAAGGCAGTGTCAAACGAAAACATACAATCATCTTTGAAGACGCTTGCTGACGACGTTGGCGGTGCTAACCCTGCCAAACTGTCCTTATCAAAGGAATGCATTGTTAATGAGATTTGGATCTCGAAAAAAGCATCGCCTTCATACGACAGGATTTCTGATAGTGCACATGAAGGATTTCTGAAACTGCAAAGGAAGGAATTATGATTAATTGGGTCGCCAGAGTGAAGAGGGGGTCAGGAAGTGGTTCGATGCTTGTCGTTGAATGGCATACTCACTTCAACTGTAGAAATTGCAACCTCCTTTTAAATCAATAATACTACTTGGTCAGTGCCAACTCTAATAAAATCATAACTTAGATATCTTCTATACATGCATCACTGAAATCCAAACGACGTGAAACATTAGTATCCGACTCATCATCTGAGCTGATCACCACAACTTCGATCTTCTCGGACTGCTTTGGAGGTTGCAATGATGGAACTTTAGCAAAGAAGCTGTCCAAAGGTCGCTGACCCTTCTGAGGTTCGTTACTTTTCTTGCGTCTCTTCGGCGACGGGGTCGACTTCTTTGAACTTGCAGTCAGCTTGATTGGAGACTCAACGAAGGTATCCAGTGTTGAAGACTGTCGGACCAGTTTCCTCTTCCCTGGTGAGCTCTTTCTAGATGTCTCCTTGCGCTGCTCAAACTCCGAGATGAGCAATCGGCCATCAGGAACATCTTCAATTAGGTACCGAGGAACCCAGACGTAGTCGCCACCTTTCTGCGGTGATCGCAAGTTCAGGTTGTCATCGTACCGGTCACGGGGGTCTTCTTCAGGCAGATACTTTGCCAGTAGCGCATCTCTGTTGTACTTGACTTGACACAGTTCCAAGTTCCACTTCTGTCCTGGAGGAGCGATCGTATCGACCTTGGTAGACTTGATGTAAAGGTCGTCCTCAGTGGATCTGAAGTTTGATAGTCCAACGACTATTGCACGATAGGCGTATGCTTCAGAGAGACTCTTCAATTGGAAATGACGAGTAGAGATGCTAACGGGCAATGGGTAATCCTCACACAATTTCTTGAAGTGAGGACGCTGGAACCAGTTCAGCCCACCTTCTGCATTGTTCGTTGATGGTGTAAATGTAAACACCCGTTCAGCAAGCAATGGATAGAACAGCATCATGATATAATAGTCGTCGGAGAATGTCACAGCACCCTCTTCCGGATTGAACGCCCTGCCAAAGTATTCCTTGCTGCCCTCTTGGATCTCCTTACTCAGCAACCGGTTCAACTTCTTCAGCTTGACGCGCCTTTCAGTCCACGTGTACGAACAGTATCCAGAATCATCCGCTCTATAGATTCGGTTCAAACGCTTGCTGAAATCAACTCTGTCAAAGCACGGCTCCTCTGGGGTCCCGATCTGCGCAAGAGCGAAAGCCCGTGTGATCCCCATCCCACTGGCTCCACTAGTATAGTCATTACCTCCCAGGCTGGCAATTAGAATGATCCGCTCACGGGTCAATCCAGTGACCGCCGTGATCTGATCCATACGAACGGGAGTTACATAGAACTCTCTCTGTTGCTTCACTGTAGGATCGTGCATCGAGGCAGGCGAGTCAGAGGCCCACTTGGAGAAGTTTCGAAGCATTGTCTTCGCTCCATACATTAGAGAATCTCCATCGTTGCTGATAATGGCATCGATGACCCCGCATGAATCGAGCCGCCCCAATTCTGCTTCGGCATCACTTGGAGCGTTAACATAGGTGATATTCCAACAGTCGAGCATCATCTTCAATGTGCGAATCACAGAAATATCTGGCTCCAAGTAGGTCATCCGAGGAGCCTTATAGACATCGTCGTAGTTCTCCTCGTTCTTCAATGGCTCCGTCTCGTCGTCCGGGCTCAACTCCGAATCCCATCTTCGCTTGTACTCTTTAGACGCCCCATCGAAGACAAACACGAACGAGACGTGCAACTTGATAAGCTCTCTGATCCGCGACTGGAAGTTCAAGAGGAACTTGTTCGCCACCTCTGACGGCAAGTTGTTGAACGAAGAAGTCCCCGGTGGGATCAATTCAAACACCCACATGAATGCATCGATGCCCACTCGAAAGGGACGGCCCTCTCTTTTATAGAATTGCTCCAAGTATATACGGAACGGTACTCTTTGATCGGCCGATCCATGGCCTATCAATTGCGACCACAGACCAGGGATGGTCATAGAGAAGAAGAATAGATGGTCAAGTTTATTTCTAGCGGGAAAATGGGATTTAGATAACTTCGCTGATCACGTCTGCAGCGGCCTGGTAAGTTTGCAAGAGCCGGCGGCATTTTTCACGTTCCTGGGTCAACGTCTCATCCTCATAGAGAAGGTCGTCAAACAGCCGCTCCTTATAGAGTTTCTGAACGAGCCTGTTCTGAACACTATCTCTAGTCCGGTTCACCAACATACACATGATGGCTTTAGGCACCTGGTCCTGAATAGTCTGCCTGACGATGCCAAAGTAAGAGATGATGAGTCTGCGGATCAATTCGCATTCCATACGTTCTCTCTCTCCGAGCTTCTCACCCTTAATATCCAATTGCTCGAAGCTGGTGTTGAACGAACCGTCCTGGGCGGCCTTCTTGAACTGCAAAGCCACTTCAGGAGAGAAACTGTCCGTGAACTTAGTGCTCTCTTCATCCTCCATGACAATCTGTTTCTGAAGCTTGGTAGGAGAAGATGGACGTGACTCTTTACCGAAGAAGTAGTTTAAGAACGAGTCCCTCTCTTGGATATCGTTCTCCCCCGCGGTGACTTTCACAGGAGGAGACTCTTTCTGGGGAGTGGGCACTCCCTTTCTTGGCGAAGGTTCAACGGTCTGAGGACGTTTCGGCGTAGAGAAAGATCCATTTGGAGTAGTGGGCACCGACATAAACTCGACATTATCCTTGCGACGAGGTTTCTGGCGATCTCTTTGCAAGTCTTGAACGACACTGGACATGGCATTAGCGGCACCGACGAAATCCGGATGGTTCGTGTTGATATAAGCGCGGTTGATATCGATCATGCTTTGGATATACGTGGACGTTGGCTTGAGCTGTTCAGCGAGCAGATCGGACACCACTTCAATGAGGCAGCCGTGCAACCTAGGGTATCTGCTGACGTCTTTCGTTCCACAAGTATGACAGATTTTCATAAGCTCCTCATAGACGAGCTCGATACAGCGATGGGACGGTCCTTCGAGAAGTTTGATCTGTGGCTTCACAAGAAGGTCGAATGCGAGCTCGGGCACAAACAACGACGGGCGTGGGCCAGTAGAGTTGCGGATGGCCGTGCGGATGTCCTGGATAGTGAGATTCTCCATAGGATCGATCGATTTCAGAGCTCTCGAGAAGACCTCGTTGTAGATGTAGTAGATGCGGGCGCCACCACACAGTTCTTTCGTGCTGATATCGGAAGAGTTACCCTCGATCGAGTTGACAAAACTCGTTGAGAAGTGGTTCATCAGTTGTAAGATGAGAGCCCCACGGTTCTCATCGGTGATATGGTCGTCGGTTCCATACGACGCGAGCTCTTCCTGGGTCTGCCCGATTAAAGTATTGAGTTTCGTCTTGATATCAGGTAGCCGGTCTCTGATGTGGGACATCAACGTTTGATGTAGCTTCTTTGCAAGATAATCGGTACCACAGCGCGATGCGATACTCCGATAGGCAGGGTGGTTGAGGAAGAAGTCCGACTCGGAGGCAAGACTGTCCTCTAGAGTCTTGCATGTGGTAATGTCCTGCTGCGACCGGTTCACCACACCGATGAAGCCCAGTTTCAAAGGGTAGACGTTACCGGCAAGGATATCCAAGGCATTGGTACCATGATCCATGAGATCCAGCTTCGACATGATACCGATGGTGCGCTCTCCATGAGGGTCGACCTCACGAGCCAACTTCAATGCTTCCGAATTCACAATGTCCACGTTAGCTGGAGACACTGCTAGAATGATCGAGTTCGGGTTCGAAATGTACTCCAACAGTAGATTCTTGATCTGCCGCTCGATATCGGTTGGCTGGTCTCCAATTGGAATCTTGGTGAGTCCCGGGAGATCGACCAAGGTCAAATTGAGAACATTCGGAGAGTATATCTTGAGGTTGATGGGCACACGCGATATGCCTTTGTTCTGACCGGCCACTCGAGCGGTTTCATGCTCGATCTCATGCTTGACGTTCTCGAAATCGTAGAATCTCTTGTCTGGGATGTGCAAGAACTCTGCCCATTCATCGGCAACAACGGTTCTCTTCTGATCCTCGTAGTAAACACCGTCCTGGTCAGTCTCTAACCCCATCTTTTGAATGAGTGGATCTTCTGGATGGATATTGATCAGTTGCAGAACGAGCGGACGACGGGTGACGATGCCTGTTCCCCTTGGAAGGAAGTCTTTACCAACGATGTTCTCTAGCACGGACGATTTGCCTGCAGACTGCGATCCGATCACCGTCAACATTGGAAGATCGAGATCTGCCAAGTTCGCATTGGTGACGATGTCTTGGAGCCTATTCACCACGGGGATGAGACTCTGTAGTGCAGACATGACACGGTTGGTTATTGTTTATCTTAGAGATTTTATTTATTAGACGGCTGGGGTTTTTTTTTTTGATTCCAGCTCGCGATCGTCAAGGATTCCCTCCCTCACTTCTTCCTCTTGACGAGACCGCTGATATTGTTGACTTGAGGCACAGGGGCTTTGCGTTTTTTCGACCTCACCATCATTATCGAGTTGACAGGTTGAATTGAAGATGCTGCTGGTGCCTGACGAGGTGCAGCGGTACCCTCGACCTCCAAAAAGTCGATCTGTCTCTCTTGCAACTGTCTATCTATGTTCAGGTAATCGTCAGGGTCGTGGTAGTCGGTCTCGGTCATTATATCATGGATTTTATGGAACTCAGCCTTTGGTAGCAAAGTAGCTTCGGGTGGTTCGTCGTTCACATACGTATGACCTTCCAATCCAATGAGTCCAACGGTAATACCCATACGGAACTCTTGGCGCACAGACAGCTCTGTCCAGAACTGGCCCAGTTTGAGCTTTTTGATCCGGTTCTCGATAACGAGGTGCTCGAGGAATCGGCCCTTGGGGTCGTCCGGGAGCAGCGGGATGTGATACACGGCCAGATCGTTTCTATTAGTGGTATCCGTGTAAACGTCGCCAACTTTCCAGTCCGATGAAGGGAAGTAGCGGCGAACCTCGATCTCATCGGCATTGAGAATACTCAGTGTCTTCTTGTCGATCGATTGGAAGCTGTCGAGAGTATTATCGACCCGTTTCAACCACCATTTCAATAGCCCACTGTCACTTAGAACGTGCTTGTTGGAGTTCTCTGCAGAGTTAGGGAACAGGTACTGCTTCTCTGCTCTAGTGAACAACACCAGCCGGGTAACATGCTTCGATGTATCGTCAATCAGCTCTCGAGATGGTGTAAACTTGCGCAGCTCTGTCACTTGCGGCATTCCATACTCGGCATCTCCACTGCGTCGTCTCTCTATCATGATATGCAGACGACGGTCTGTCTCGCTGACGAAAGGTTCATGCTGTGCAGTGATGTTGGCGTCATGATCCACCTTCATAGGACTCTCCATGTCGTCGATGTACTTTGAGATCGGATACAGGAAGAGCCATTTCAAGAGTACTTCGATCACTTTGCCGACGGGGATGTGTTTGAAAGACAGACCAGTGGTATCAGCCTTAGAGATGTAGATTGTGCGATCGATACGGTCGTCGGACTCATCGACGCGCAAGTAGACGTAGACTTCGAGAGCCATGAGAGGTTTCTTATCGAGAAACAGAGAGATCAGATGAACCACTTTGGCATTGTGGCCGCGATGTTGCGAGTAGACGATCGGCTTGCTCTCTCTTGGAGTGGTGAGTATATTGAGCAGTCTATACTTGTCAGCATCGGGCGGTAGCACTTTTGACAATTCGTCTTGGAGCGACAAGTACATGACGCGTGAGTGAAAAATCTACGTTCATACGAAGATGATTACTATGGCATATCTATATGGGGATGAGATTGCAAGGGCACCCAGGTATCGCCTTGCGACGGCCTCATAACATCTAGGTGGCCCGACGACCAGGCTCGCCTCGCGAGCGACCACTCTAGGCATTCACATACTCCTCAGGATAGAAGATCAACCTCTCTATACCGTCGGCAGTTAATATGACCATCCGGATAACACCACCAGAGGATCCATCCCAACGGATGGCCTGTGACAGCGAGGTCTTGATGAAGTCAATCGTTTCCTGCTTGGACATGTTCGGCTTGTAGTTCTTCTTGCAGTAACCGTAGACGAAGACGGAACCGGAGCCCGAAATAGCATACTCGTGCTGGTGCATGGATCCACCCAGTGGAACTGTGTATACTTGACCTCCTTTACCTTCGTCGTAACCGGCACAGATGATTCCAGCGGTCAGTTGGTCCTTGTTGTTGTAACAGATCTCTTGGAACAACGAGGCGGCCAGATGTGTCGTTGGTTCCTTCTCATGCATCGTTGTATACATATCCATGTGGTATCTGACCATGTCTGCCACGGCCTGCGTGTCTGCTGCAGATCCCGACCGGCAGCACCAGATCTTGTTCTGCAACTGCGTCAACTTGTCGGTGACACGGTTGGCAATATAGGCACCGGAGGTTGTTCTGGAATCGGCGCCCAGAATGACACCATCCGCAAATGTAACAGCCATGATGGACGTACCCATCGAGACCTCACCCTTTTTAAGGTGGGTCACGTCAACACTGATCGAATCCATATCAATTGGCGGTGGCGACTTTGAAAGGCAAACTTGGAGAGAAATGAATTAAATTGTGTAAGGATGAAAAAAAGGCTCTTGGAGGGTGAAAAATCTTCCCAGATCGATAATGACCACCCCAATCTTCGATTTTAGCAAACTGCCAGGCACCGACGATGCCTGGGGGCCATCGCAGGATGTTCCTGCCGCCATGAAGTTCAACGACGTTCCATATGCGCCGTTCTCGAAGACAGACAAACTCGGAAAAGTCGCCGACTGGCAACAAACCAAAGAGGATGAGCTACCAAAGAGCTACCAGCAGAAACGCAGAGATCAGTACCATGCATACGGAGCATCTGCTGCCAAACTGTTTGGAGCCGAGCAGGAGGAAGATTCCTTCTCTATTGTGGACGCTGGAGCAATTCCTGTCAACAAGCAGACCGTTTTGCACGGTAGACGTAGCAAACAGGGCCAGCAGGATGGGAAACAGGGCCAGCAATACGGCAACAGACGTTACAACAACGGCCAAGATGGTCGCCAAAACAGCCAGAGCAACAACCAGAACAATGGCCGCTATGGCAACCAGCAAGGAGGCCAGGGCAACCAGCGTTGGGAGCAAAACGGCCAAGGAAACCAGCGTTGGAACCAAGGCGGCAACAACCAGCGCTGGGGAAACAACCGGTGGGGAGGCCGCTGGAACAACAACCGGTGGGGATCACGGTACTCGTCTCGTGACGAGCAGACCAAGAACCGCGACCCATCTCTCAAAGTTGAGACCGAGTGGAAATTCGTCACTGATATTGAGATGGCTCGTCTTACTAAGTTGAACCTGGTCATGCCAAAGCCTGAGACTCTCTCTACGTACGGTACCGTCAACAGTTACAACCGCAAGTATGAGCAGTTCAAGCCGGAGCCACTCAAGAAGGCCACAATTGGCTCTGTCGAAAACGTCACTGCTATCGAGGACTCTGTTCTCAAGGAGTACGCCTCGCAAAAACAGGCCTCCGTCTTTACTACCGACACGGCTCTTGCCCAGCTCATGTGCACGACACGTTCTGCCTACTCGTGGGATGTTGTGGTCACCAAACAGAATGGCGCTATCTATATCGATAAGCGCCCTGGTTCCGACAGAATCGAGGTTGACGAGAACGCTCCATACCCACCTCAGGATACCAATAAGGAGGACATCAACTCTTCCACGAAGCTGGCTGAAGAGGCTGCGCAGATCCACAAGGATTTCGTCATCAGCTGCCTGGAGCCAACCGTCCATAAGTTCGAGAACCCAGAGTCTCCAATCCCAGAGACACCTCTTAAGCACGGTTACAAGTACGTCAAGTACCTTCTTCCAACTGGCGACGAGGAGAACCCTCAACCGCTCATTGTCAGAGCCGATGTAGACTCGTTCCAGGGTCCAGACAAGTTGATCTCCATCAATGCTCTCAACCAGTACAACCCAACGGCCGCCGACGACTGGAACACCAAACTCATCACCGGTTCTAGAGGTGTCATCTTTGCAGGCGAAGTCAAGAAGAACAACAACAAGATCGCTCGCTGGGCTACCAAGGCCATCCTTGGTGGTCTTGACACGATGAAGATCGGTTTCGTTACGAGATCCGACCCAAAGAACAACTCCAAGCACGTTGTTGCCGGTGTTCTCAGCTTCACTCCTCAGGTTCTCTCCTCTCAGATCAGTCTCTCTGTTGGAAACGGCTGGGGTATTGTCAAGTCGCTTATCGACATTATCGACCACGAAGGTGGCGAACAGGACTACAAGTTTGTCATTTACAAGGCTCCTGGAGTCTCTAAGCTCGCCGTCTACCAAGTCCCTCTCGAGACCTTTACTGAACTGTCTCAATAATACAATTCCGTGTATCTATAATACATCACTATGAACACGTCTACTTGACGTAGACCTTGTAGGCGTCGGCACCTCTGTGAAACTCACCGAGTTATCTGGTGAGTCACGTACCTGCCTGTAATGATTAGCCCTCTGTTCGAGGTTGGCCTGCCGCATTCTCCGTGCCGAGCTCGTCACTGAGCTCAGACTCGAGTGCCGCATTGGTGTATGGAACGGCGAAAACGGCGGCGACACTAGAGTTGCCGTGTCTGCGAACGACACTTCTCTAATCGGTGTGCTTGATTCAACAGTCTCCAAGTACGGATTGTCCTTCTCCTTACGTTGGTCGTACTTGATCTGCCACAGGTCGAAGAAAGTCCTCGTCATGTTCCGCTGGGCCCGCTGCTTGAAAGAGTCTGCCTTGAGACCATCGGCCTCGTATCTCATGAGCGTCAGTGACATTTTGGACATCATCTTGCTCACGAGCTTTCCATCACGAAGATCCAATTCGTTCTGACAGAGCTCTGTCATATAGACGATCTTATCGTACCGTTGAAACCAATGAATCATACACCGTTCGAGCAGAGAATTGGCCCAGATCGAATCTGCACGCTGCTTCTCATGCCTGTACTTGTCGTACCGAATGTACCATGAATTGAAGCAGCTTCTGATAGGTCCGTCAAGAAGTTGCTGGCGCGACCTTTCAGCGAGTTCACAATTCTTCTCTTTGATACTGTCGAGCCGTGTCTTCCAGCGAGAAAGATAAATGACAGCGTACCGCCTCTCATGGGCCCGTCTGAATTGGACACATTTGGCAGGTAGAGAGGCAACCTGGTCGTACCTGTTCTTCCAGTGGCCGAACTTCTGTTTAACCAACTGGTCTGAATATTTGTGTTCAGCTTTAGCTTCCTGGCTGGTAACCGACTCGACTCTTGCAACCCAGTGATTGAACCATTTCTGTTCTTCCTCACCGCCTCGGTACTCACGGAGTAATGCTAGCTTGGTATTCAAATTCCACTCTTTGAACTGCAATCGCAACAGTTGACCTCTTTTGACATCTTCAAACTCAGTGGACAATGTTTCAAGGACCCACTTCTTCAAATTGGTCTTTAGGAGGTAGGTAGCATACGTTTCCTGAGCATCGATCTTCCACACGTACGAACGCACCCACCACTGGAAGTACATATGCAGCCGCCTCTTCGCACGCGTTTCAAGAAGCTTGTTGGCTACTTTATTCATGTAAGATGCTCGAACAATCCGGTCAAACACAAACCGTTTCAAATAAAGACCGTTTGCATGCGCCGTAGTGTGTTCTAGTTCTCGGTACCGATAAGCCTGGAACCATTTGAGAAGGTGCTGCTCTAGCACAAACTTGCGTTCCAGGTTGCACAGCTTCCGCTGCTTTAGAATGGCCTTAGTGGACCGGCCTTCCCATTTGAAAAACACCCTGGCTTTCAGTTGTGTGTTGTACTGTTTGGCGGCAAGGACATTGAGCTCGGTATACTGTTGCAACCTGGAGTTCCAAGTATCAATAACGAATTGCTTCTTCCAAAGGTTGAGCTTTTGGACATTGGTGGTATCAGTCACCTTCTTAACAGTGTATGAAGCCTTCCACTTGAGAAAGTACCGCTGTGCAACGTGTCTCTCAGACACAATATCGAGGTCTCGCAAGTTTGCGAGTTTGCGTTGCCATGTTTTAAAGTATGGCCGTTCTTCCAACCGGCGAAGATCAGGTACACGCCTGCTGACCAAGTCTAGTTCTCGATACTCTGACAACCAGTCATCAAAGTACTTGCGCTCTTTGGCTAATGATTTCATCAGCAGAATCTGGGCCTGTCTCAGCTGGGGAGTCGGGTAGACCACGCCACTGATTGTCCGTGGCTGCTCATCTACCATGGCTGGAACACCCGAAAGTGAAACCAATTCATTGAACAGACCATCATATGTGATATCTTCGTCTATCCAGGACGAAATGGTCCGATTGATCAGGTCAAAGTATGGATCACTCTCCAAAGGAGTCTCTCCGTCTTTGAAGATCGACGCATAGAATTCAAGCAGCTTGGGGAAGTGCAATAATGTGATTGGCGCATCGGGAGAACAATCTATGAGTTGCTCGACGATTGAAATCAGCTGAGTCACCGGTATCACACTAGGCTGGATCTGAGTATCCAAATACCGATACAGAGGTTTGAGAATGGACATGATCGGATTCAGCTGTGAGTACTGGTCAACAATGGACGATACATCCTCTTCGTAGGCAGTACCAACGTAGCAGAACTTGACAATTCCCCACAGGGCAGCCTCAAAGGCCTGGATGTCGCCAGCATTGTAGAAAATGGACAGTCCTTTCAGCGACATGTACCGGTTGATCGAGTCGACTGCAGTCTCATTGATCAGATTGTCGCTTTCAGAGACTGTATTAACATCTGTAATAGCAGGTAACAGTTTCACCAGCCCCAGATTGTACTGTCGATCGAACTCGTCGTCTGATGAGAGCGGCCCCGAAGTGTTGATATCAGGGAAACTTTCATCGGGCCTATCACGATAGTAGACATCATTCTTGTAGAGTAAAGACACCCGCTCGACCAATCGAGGGTATGCTGTCACGGAATTGACAATCTCTGAGTGAACGTCCATAATGCGGCGCACTTTGTTACCCAAAGACACCTTTTGATCGAGATCGGGAGTTTCTCGATCATCAACAGCATCCAGCGCTCGTAGGTACTCCACAGTCAACTGCGGATTGCCCATAGTAGGCGCAAACACATATATCGGGTCTCCAGGACCTGCCAGACTGTGATACTCGTTATCCTCAGACAGCCAGTGAAGGATCAAGGGGAACTCCTCGTAGTCTCTATCATCGAACGATTGGTCATCAATATTGAGAAGTTTCTGCCAATCGGTGCGTATTCCGTCAAGATCTTCTTTTGTTAGTGATTGACGTACCGACAACTGATGGAGGTCGCTCACCAGTCGTCGGAATCGCCTCACTCCGATCTCTGAAGACATACAAATGATCGCGTAAAATTACGTGAATTATTCAAGGTCTATATAGTAAAGTCGAATGGTTTAAACTTCTGCTTGAACGCGTCCCGCTCTTTGGACTCTTCAGATATGGTGCCCTTGCACCTATCCCAACGGATCCGCTTGCCTAAATGTAGCAAGAAGGCCACCACCTTTCTAGGAAATTGTAAATCGAGCCGGTCTGCTGCTGAACCGTTGAGTTTGAATAGGTAGTGAATCTTCTTGCTTCCAGCCACGGTGATCAGCATATAGTCCTGCTGATCAATCGTATGGTATAGTTCTTCGTCTGTGACGATAGAGTATGCCATCTTCTCGCCGTACCTTTGAGCAGAGAAATCGATCTGTTTCTCGAGGAATGTCTCAAACTCGTCGGTCTTTCCTGCCGGAATGGGGACGAATTGAGTGTGGAAATGAACACCCGTTGACTTAGAGATCTCCCAGTACACGACAGAGCAACCCATCAACTGGTACATCTTCAAAACACTCTCCTTGAACGAGCCCATCTCTCTATAAAGTTTAGTATCCTGAACTGGAACACCAGGCTCGTCTCTATCTCTATACTGACGGAGCGTGGCATAATGATCGATAGGGATGATCAGACCGTGACCAGCGAACCCAAGAGGCTGCGAGGTCGTTAACGGACCCTTGGCAATAGTCATATATGCAAACTGTCCAATAGAAACGATCATGTGGAGCTCAACTTTTGGATTGGAAAGGCAAAAGAAGCACGACGACGGGGCCACCTTCTGCTTGGCACGTTTACCCTGCTCGACCTGTTCGATCTGCCGCTTCTGGCGTCGACTTGGAATCTGTCCAAATTGTTCAACGGATTTCGCATCCTCGCTAGGATCCGCAGACAGATTAAACGCATAGATCCACTTCTCCTTGGAACCATGAGCTGCCAAACTGATGAACCGAGTCATCTGTTGGTGGTGTCTATCCCAGGCAAACGGTTCTCTCTCGAAATACCGTCCAGCCTCATTACCCACAGCAAACCAGTACCGGGGCTTTGTCATTGAGAGCACACGGTCCAACTTTGGAGATCCAACTGTAGTAAGACACTGCTCATCACTGATAATCTTGGGCCATTGGTACGTGATGAGAATATCGAGCTGGTGCTTATCAAACTTGAGACTGAGGATCTCATCACTAACCAGGTCGATCTGACCAGTGACAAAGCCTAAAGTCAGACCATTGGCCAGCTTCATCACTCCAATCTGGCCCAAGTAGTGCATGCTCTCGTACACTTTGGCAGGCCGCTTACCTTCCGTGTAATAGATGACCTTGCTAGAGTTGGGATCTGGGCCATCTCCTAGATCCCCAATGAAGATGATCGGGTCGAACGGCCCATTCTTCGTATCCAACTTGTTGACCAGCTTGACCACCTTGTCTAAAGATCCTGAACCAGGGTTGGCAACGAGTCTAGTTGTTAGTAATCGCCTATAGCATTGTATTTACACTTACACCTTCATGTGATAAAATTTGATAGGAAAAGGTGTGCGATATATTGAGTTAATAGAGTGTACCAAATGGCTCGTTGTAGTGCGAGTACTCATTGAGTCTTCCATTGACAAGGATTGGTGACAGAATGTTGCCCGGGTCGCCACCAGGGTTGCCCTTGTGCTTGAATGTGAACCCGACGAAACTCTTCTGATCGGTCTTGATGCTATACTGGGCCATCTTTTCGTCTCTCTCGCGCTTGGCAATCACTTCCTTATACTTTGCCATATCCTCCTCGTTGGTGAAGTCATCAAAGTATCCGGCATCTTCTTCGTTGTCCAGTTGAGGCGTGAATGGGGGAACACGCTCTCTGAGAGTATCCCAGGCGACCTCCGAAAAGTATGGCATTGACATCACCTGCTTGAAAGTTCTGAGCCTCTCGTTAGGAGAAGTGATCAGACGTGTGATCAATTGCCACGTTCTGTCGCTGAACACGTAGCGGCCGTCATCGTAGCGAGGTCTCTTGAGAACTTTGCGCCAGCTCTTCAAGTTAGAGTATGTCTCATCCGATGTACTTCCCGAGAATGGGGTGTAACCGACGAGTGCCTCGAATAGCATGCAACCGAGCGACCAGTAGTCAACCGTGTAATCATACGGCTTACCTTCAAGCACTTCCAGCGCCATATAATCCGGAGAACCAACGATCGAGTTCGCATAGTGAATATCCTTAGCTCTCAACGAGCGGTATTGTTGCTGTCTCTCTCTCATGGTCCGTTCGTGAGGCTTGTACTCCAAGTCCTTGACTTGGTTCAATCTGAGCTTCATTGACTCGATTCTATCCGTAGACACCGAGCCGGCAGCCAGACCAAAGTCTGTCAGTTTGATGTGGCCCTTGGCATCTATCAAGAAGTTCTCGGGCTTCAAATCTCTGTGAGTGTAACCAAGCTGGTGCAACGAGTTGACAGCGGCAAACATCTCCGACATGTAGAATCTGGCGTGTTGTGGGATCAAGTAGCCGGCATTGTTCAACAGAGTCCGGAAGTCTCCACCGGGAACGAATTCCATCGCCATGTATAGATTGTCTGCATCTTGGAATGCGTAGAACAATCTGACCAGCCATTCGGACCTTGTGTTGGTGAGAATGTCCCTCTCAGTGAGAACGTGGCGAGTCTCGTCGGTCTTGGACAGCAACCGCTTGTTCAACACTTTCAGTGCGACGATCTCCTTGGTGTCTTTCTTCTTGGCCAAAAACACCTGTCCGTATCCACCTTGGCCGACCTGGGTCACAATATGGAAGTCCTTGTGCTTAGGCTTGGTGCGTCTCTTTCTCAGGTACGCTCTTTCCCTGCCTGCATAGTTCTTCCATTGCAATGCCCTCTCCTCGTCGGGCAGATTGCCAAGAGATTGCTCGACCTGACCGATTCTCTCACGTCTACTGATCACATAGTCGAACAGATCACAGTAGTAGTCCAAGAAGTACATCTGGCACACAGTGACGAGTCGCTTGGTCTTGGGCGAGTTGGCCTTGCGATAGAAGTCTCTGTCGAGTCTTGGAGTGGCAGCCTGGCGCAGCTGAGATTTTGAGTACAGCTGAGGCATGAGACCACTGTTGCCACTAGGCGTGTTAGGGGCGGTGTTCTCCTTGTTGTACATGCCGTGCCGAGGAGACTGGTGAGCACTCCTTGGAGACGAACAGATTGACATGAACGAGTTGTTGGTGGCCGATTTCACTGGCGTTGTTGGCACAGGGCCGAATCGTAGCCCTTCGACGTCCTTCGACAGATTGTCGACGTAATCTTCCTTGGAACGATTAAAGAAGGTTCCCATAAGTGTCATAGCGAAGGTGAAATGACAGAAATTGGGAGAGGTTGATTTTAAAGTTGGCGCCAATCCTATATTTATATATGCCCCAATTAGGAAGTAATTGAATTTCAGGAAGGACGAGTGGGGGTGTGCGATGGGCGAGCGACCGGAGCGAACCGGCCGACCCACTGCGGGGTCGCTATTCTAATCTCTTAATCTTCTTGGGAGGCCCCTCAAGCCATGATATTGGTTTCGCTTTCGCGACTGTATTCGCGACCGTCTTCGCAGCCGGCTTGATAGTCTTTCTGGGCTTCAATCTGTAGGCACCATCGCTTGAAAACTTGCCGGCCATTCCAAGACCAACCTCTTCTCCGTACGAATCCATCAAGGTCTGCTCACGATCACCAAACACCACTCTGTTCTTGGCCTTTTCCACCTCCGACATCCTCATACGTTCTTTCTGCTTGCGGAACCGCCGACCTGCACGGCGTGACGACTTCTTGTCGATGGGTTTAGCCAATGGCTTGATTCTCTGGTTGTCAGGAGGTGCCTGTAACTTGTCAAGCTTGGCAAGGATTTCCCGATGACATTTTTCGCCGAATCCAGAGTCACCATTGCCTCTGTTGGCATAATCCACACGAGCAGCAAGGGCCAACTTGGCTGCCACCAGCCGTATAGCCTGCTTTTTGTAGTCTTCTGGCACAGACCGGACCAGTTCGCATTCGTAGATGTAACCTTTATTGCGGATTCCTGCCCCGACGGCAGAATTGTTAACGCCTAGAGATGCCAGATTACACGCTGGAGTCTTCACCAAGCCATCCAATCCATACAGCGAGAGGATCTGAGCAGTAGTTGACGAACCTACTATGGCTGTGATGTTTGGTGCGAGCGTACCCGCCCGAGTGGCCACAAATTGTCCCACCTGCTTCCGGGCATCGCTCAATGTTAGTATCAGTTGGCACGCCTCTTGCACCAAATCTAACCGATGACGGTCCAATGTGGACCCCAAATGCTTCCTCTGCATGAGACTAGCGGACATCTTCAATGCAAGCACCTCGTCTTTCTTCAAGAACAGCTCTAACTGATCTGATCCGCCCACTTGGGCAACATCATCACCGATTACAGCGATAACATGGGCGAAATTGACCGGATTCTTTACAAGTGCCTCCAGATCCGGCCAAACCGGCTTGTAATTCAACTTGATGAAGCTATGAATCGAAGAGATCGAGTCCAATGCCCTCTCCATCACGGAATTGGCCTCGCTGAGGAACGATGGATCCAAACACTCCTCAGTGTTCAGTTCCCTCAACATCTGCTTCACCTGCCCCACCGCGGGGCAATACGGAGTCACACTATCGACATCATCCAAGCTGGCCTTCGTCACCAGATAGTCGAATCCCAACTGTTCGTCTTCGTCATCGTCATCACTCGATAACAGATCAGCCAGACCCATCTTTGTGTAAGAATTGCAAATCCGTACACCCAGAGGATTTCAACCCCATCAACTAAAATTTTTCAACCTTGACTAATAGATACCGATCGGTGATATATGATATTTTGTAGGTTCAGAGCTCGACTACCTATACTTATCACACCAAGACATCGTTTTATCAGACCGGACATCTACAACAGAAGCTTTCGTACAATGTCTCAACAGAACGCGACGGCTACCAAGCCTGAAGAGTCGCAAACGCCAGACAAGGCCAACGAAGCCAAGGCTGCCGCACCAGCGGTGGAGCTGACTCCAGAGGAGAAAGCTGCCAAGGAGAAGAAGAAGAAGGCCAAGGAGGCTGCCAAAGCGGCCAAAATGGCCAAGTTTTTGGCTAAAAAGGCTAAACAGGAGCAATTGAAGAAGAACCAGGCCAAGAACAGCGCTGCCAAGAAGGAGAAGAAGGCCAAAGAGACCAAGGCACCTGCTCCAAAGTACGTCGACAAGACCATCCCTGGCCACAAGAAAGTTTTGCTCAGTTTGCAGGACCCTTCTTTCTCTGCCTACGATCCACAGGCCGTCGAGTCCTCGTGGTACGAGTGGTGGGTTAAAGAGGGATTCTTCGAGCCAGAGTACGGTCCAGACGGCAATATCAAGCCAGAAGGTGTCTTTGTGATCCCTGCACCACCTCCAAACGTCACAGGTGCCTTGCACATTGGACATGCTTTGACCGTGTCTATCCAAGATACTCTGGTGAGATGGAACCGGATGCTGGGAAAGACCGTTCTGTACGTTCCAGGATTCGACCACGCCGGTATTGCCACGCAGTCTGTTGTCGAGAAGAATATGTGGGCTCACGAGAAGAAGACTCGTCACGACTACGGCCGTGAAGCGTTCATTGAAAAAGTCTGGGAGTGGAAGGAGAAGTTCCACCGCAAGATCAAGAGCCAGTTCACTGCTCTGGGTGCTTCCTACGACTGGGAGCGTGAGGCCTTCACGTTGGACCCTACACGTACCAGTGCTGTCATTGAGGCGTTCGTTAAACTCCATGATGAAGGCATCATCTATAGAGACCTTCGTCTGGTCAACTGGTCCGTCAAGTTACGTACGGCCATCTCGAACTTGGAGGTTGAGAATAAGACCGTGCCAGCGCACGCCAAGCTGAACATCCCAGACTACGACGAGCCTGTCGAATTTGGTGTTCTTACATACTTTGCGTACCAGGTTGTCGACTCTGACGAGAAGCTGATCGTTGCCACGACCCGTCCTGAGACCATCTTTGGTGATACTGGTGTTGCCGTGCACCCAGATGACCCAAGATACAAGCACTTGCATGGCAAGTTTGTCAAGCACGCCTTCTCGGACCGTCAGATTCCTATCGTGACCGATTCCGAGGCTGTCGATATGGAGTTCGGTACCGGTGCCGTCAAGATCACTCCTGGTCACGACTACAACGATTACCAGACCGGTAAGCGCAACAACTTGGAGTTCATCAACATCTTCACCGATGGTGGTCTTCTCAACGAGAACTGCGGCAAGTGGGCTGGACTGAAGCGGTTCGATGCCAGACAGATTGTCATCGATGAGCTCAAGAGCCAGGGTCTGTATGACCACCAGGAAGGTCACGAGATGACTTTGCCAATCTGCTCGCGTTCTGGTGACGTTGTTGAGCCTTACCTCAAGCCTCAGTGGTGGGTCTCTCAGAAGGACATGGCCCAGTCAGCCCTGGATGCTGTGAAGAGTGGCAAAATCACAATCCAGCCAGACTCCTCGTTGCACGAGTTCTACCACTGGATGGAGACCATCCAGGACTGGTGTATCTCCAGACAGCTCTGGTGGGGACACAGATGCCCAGCATACTTTGTCAAGCTTGAAGGTGAAACGAACGACCAAAATGACGGCAAATACTGGGTTGCCGGCCGCAACCTCTTGGAGGCCGAGAAGAAGGCACTCGAGAAGTTCCCTGGCAGAAAGTTCACTTTGGAGCAGGATCCAGATGTGCTCGACACTTGGTTCTCCTCCGGCCTGTGGCCATTCTCTACATTGGGCTGGCCAGGTGAGACTGGTGATATGAAGAACTTCTACCCAATGAACATGCTGGAGACCGGTTGGGACATTCTGTTCTTCTGGGTCGCCCGTATGATTATGCTCGGCATCAAGTTGACCGGCGATGTGCCATTCCACGAAGTGTTCTGCCACTCGCTTGTCCGTGATGCCCAAGGAAGAAAGATGTCCAAGTCCCTCGGTAACGTGATCGACCCTTACGACGTGATCAACGGTATCTCGTTGGCCGACTTGCACAAGCAATTGCAAGCCGGTAACTTGGATCCACGTGAGATCAAGCGTGCCGAGGCCGGCCAGACCGAATCATACCCTAACGGTATCCCACAGTGTGGTACCGATGCTCTCAGATTCGCTCTCTGTGCTTACACGACAGGTGGAAGAGACATCAACTTGGACATTCTCCGTGTTGCCGGTTACAGAAAGTTCTGTAACAAGATCTTCCAGGCCACCAAGTTCGTCATGATGAGACTCGGCGACGACTACTCACCTCCAGCAACGGCTGCTCCTACAGGTAAGGAGTCTCTCGCTGAGAAGTGGATCTTGCACAAGTTGAACGCCTGCACCAAGAAGGCCAACGACTCCTTGGAGTCCAGAGACTTCTATGAGGCCACTTCCTGCATCTACAACTTCTGGTTGTACGAGCTGTGTGATGTGTACATTGAGAACTCCAAGTTCCTGATCCTCGAAGGCACTCCAGAGCAACAGAAGTCCGCCAGAGACACCCTTTACACGTGTATTGACGGAGCTCTCAGACTGATCCATCCATTTATGCCATTCATCACTGAGGAGATGTGGCAGAGATTGCCAAAGCGGGCCTCTGAGACTGCTGTGACCATCACCAAGGCAGCATACCCACAGTACAGCAAGGAGTTTGACGACGCCAAGTCGGAGGCTGGCTACGACCTCGTTCTCAGCACGATCAGCTCGGCCAGATCTCTGTTGCACCAATACAACATCACCAAGAATGCCAGCATCTACATCGAGACCGAGAACCCAGAGTGCTTGGCCATTGCCGAGGACCAGAAAGATGCTATCAACTCGTTGATCAAGGCTGTGAATTCTATTGAGATCGTCAACTCTGCCTCTGCTATTCCAACTGGATGTGTCGTGGACGCTGCCAGTGCCCAGGTGAACGTTCACCTGATGGTGAAGGGTGCTGTCGACCTCGATAAGGAGATTGAAAAGGTGGCTAAGAAGTTGTCAAAGTCCGAGAACATTCTCAAGGGATTGGACAAGACAATGAATGCCAAGGACTACCAGGCCAACGTGCCTGAAGATATCCAGCAGAAGAACACCAAAACTGCCGAGAGCACACAGGCTGTCATCGACGGTTACAAGGCTACGATTGCCAACCTCGAAAAGTTGAAGCTTTAATTATGTACTCCACAGGTAGTCCTGTTCTAACCGATTTGTTATCACGTCCCGCATTTGTAGTTTGAGCTGGCTCACGTCTTCTTTGGATCTACCGATCACTTGCAATACTTGCTTCTTGGTGAAAGAGCCTTTGGAATCTAACAACTCCAAATCTCCGTCTATAAACACCACCAAGTGGTGCGACACCGACCGTTCGAGCGCACCTTCCGTAGGTCTCAGTATGATCTTATTCTGCTTCGATATAGAGCAGCATGTGGCCAAGAACGAGTTCTTTAGAGCCACTCCAGAGTTGATCAGCGACAAATACATGCCATTCACGATGGCCACCATCTCTTTCACAGTATAATCAGCAGATTCGCCCGTTTTCAGGATCTGAACAACAACCTGAATCATCTGACGAGGGTATTGAGTCACCTCGATGGCATCCGTGAGTATATTTCGTAGCTTCGACTCCATTAATGTCTCTCTAGTGGATCCAACCCCGATCGCTGGCCGGATGTTGATATCGATGTATGCTTGAGTGGGTTTCTCGAATCTGGACCGCGAGATCTCAAGAGGGCCCGCCACAGATGCAATAACTTTAGTTCCAGCGAACTCGAACGTCGCAGATCCGTCGACCTGGTCCAGCAGATCCGTCTCTGCAATGAATGTCATCAAGCTGATAAGTAAAAAAAATTTCAACCTTATGCCTGACACTTTAGAGTCGATCCTCCCTTACTTAGAGGGGGACGCCATCAAAAAGGTCGATCTTTCGACCTTGCTTCATACTCTAGCAAGTGATTCAGTTGTGGCCGATGCTTCTAAGACGGAGATTGCTCATCTTACAGGTAGAATAAACAACTACCTCTCTTCCAACGATCTCTACTATAGATGGATTGGATCCAAGCTGTTTGTGGTCAGCCATATCCACCTCAAGGTTCTCATGTCAGGGAATACGGGTAAACTAATTGGATCGCTCGTCAAGATCATAGAGTCCAAGTGTTTTATTCAGGAAAGACCCTATGAAGACCAACTTACTACGTTGGCCAGTAGCTGCGAAGCTCTTTCATTTATAGTGGACCAGATCGATGCCAAGCCCACGCTCATGAGAGAAGCACTGACGCCGAAGCTTTCAACACTGATTCCTGCGTTAATCGATCTCGTTATCGTCGCTCCACACATTGTACTGCCACTTCTTCACCAGCTCTTGAGAAACGGCTATGCTTCATTCCGTCCTTACGGTGCCAAGTTTGAAAAGCAGCTCTGGTTGCTCTTGGAGAATGATGATAACCTATACAAGTTGAACGACGAGTTGCTCACCGAGGCCTTGGGATGCCTGGCACTCGTCTCGTTTTCTCTGAGTAGAGACGGAATTGCTGAAGCCTGGAAGTCTCGTGTGGACTCGCTGATCCTGGAAGCCAAGTCGATTCTGTCCATCTACGATGCCATTTTGGACGTTTCTGAAGACGAATCGTTCCAGTCACTGTTCAAGTCACTCCCAGATCTTCCAAGTGACCCCAAATTGGTCTTTGGACCACTCAGTATAGACATTGCAGAGAGTCCAATGGATGTGTTCAAGATTAGCAGGAGATTCGATGCCGTGGCTCAATTGTTGACAGCTTACCTTGATTTCACAAGCTATTCGCAAGTGAAAGCTCCTCTTGGAAGACTCGTGGACTTGGGACGGCTTAGTGCCAGTTTGAACTTGAAGTTTGCTCCGATTAAAAGAGACATCAGAGACCCTGCCACGAAGCAGATGATAGCAGAGTCTGTGGTTAAAGTGAACCAAATCGGTGTAACTCTATTACACGGGCTTGAGAATGTATTCTGTGGGTTTATTGCTCCGCAGCTCAACGTTCTGCTTTCTACATTGGATGCCACTGTGCCTGTCTCGTCCGTTGGACGCAAGATGAAGATTGACAACGCACAAGTCCGCGAGAGCTCACAGCTGGTGCTTGATTCTATTGCAGCAGCAACCACTTTACTACAATCGGCACACCTGTTTAACGATACAAGTCTGTTGAACATCCTTATAGACGCTGCGCTGCTTCTGGCCAGACCCGTCGTGCCCAACGTTGATACAGTGGCACAAACTTCCAACGGCTCAAAGAAGAAGAAGAAGCAGGGCACTATAGAGTATTCGGACCTACTGATCCATCCTGAACTGTTCCGCCAGAATCCGAACGAGGCCACATTGACAGTGGTGAGACGGTTCTTTGACGTGCTACTGAGGAATACAGAACTGACTTCGCCCAATCTGGCCAAGATCTTACGGTACATTGTGCTGGATGCCGTTTCACATAAGGGCGATCTGCCGAGCGATGTGGTTGGTCTTCTAGAGGCAGTCTCGTTGTATCCATTACAGCCGAACCAGGTGTCGATTATATCGTTGGTCTACAGTTTGGTTGATGACGATACCATCCTGAGTGTTTTGAACAATCCACGGTTTCCAGTGGAGAAGAGGCTATCAAAGACGTTGAACGAGGAGGAGGAGGAAGATGAAGTGGACGAGGAGGAAGAAGTGGACGAAGTCGAAGAGATCACCTTCGAACCAAAGCGAAAGTTGGACGAATCGGAGGCAGAAAAGGCTGTGAAGAGAGTTCACAGGGAGAACATCCAAGAAGTGGAGACTACTGCGAAGAAAGCAAGTGAGCCGGGGAATATTAAGCCGGTGAAAGCAGCCAAGCCAGCCAAGCTGACCACATCTACTACTGTCTCTGTTGCCGCAGAAGCAGCTCCAGAGAGCGACTCGGACTCGGACTTTGAAATACCAGAAATCGTCGTCGACTAGGGGGAACCAACCTGATCAGAATGTACCATGGCGTCTCTTAATGTAACAAGAAAGGTTGCGCCAAACGCCGTCACCATGTCATCCCGAGAGCCAAAAGACTCTACGTTCCAAAGGAAGGGACGAATCGATGTGCCCGAAGGCAGCGCCTAGTCTTCATCATATAGTAATAAACTAGGAAGGATTCCAAAGAAAGTGAAAATTGTGCAGATGGCCTCTTTTATACACGAAATTTTTTTTCAGGACTGGTATGAAGAGGAAAGGGAATGCCAAGGCGGGCAAAAGCAAGAAGCAGAAGCCTACTGATGCTCTGCTAACTGCAGCCGACATCAACAACTACAAGAGTCTTGTGTTGGAGGCTCCAAAGTACTACAACCACATTAACTTACTAGAAGAAGATCTATCGAAGCGGATCGAGCAGATGCAGGATGAAGAGCTGGCAGACAATTCGATCGAGGCTCTTACGGTGATCTTCAACAACCTCATCAGGAGAGGATCGTTGCGATTGTCTAGAAAACAGACCGATTCGCAAATTACCGTTGCCAAATGGCTCAGAGCAAAGTACAACAAGTTCCAAGAACAGATCTTCCATCTGTGGACCAAACCTGGTCTGGATGGAGCCAAGATTGTTGGTCTTGGTGCCTTGATGACCTTGGTCAAGAGCGAGAGCGACACTATGGCTCCCAATGAGGGAGAACCCTACTTTGCTAATAACAGCTACAGAGCGATCGTCGAGGCATTGCTCACTACAGGAACTGCAGACCAGGTCCAGCAGGACTGCACGATAGACAATCCGCTGATTCTCGAGTTCTACGAGAGCTACTTTGACAAGTACTGGGACGTCAAGTTCTTCCTTTTCGATATAAACGTCACCAGGGAAATGGTGTCAAACCTCCTCACGCTGGTGAAACCCCACGGCATGTACCCAGACGACGAAGAGGAGGCAGAAGAGTACGTCTCCAAGACGCTCGCCACCAACCCACCTTCCAAGATCGACGATCCTACCAAGTTCGGTACAGTCTTTGAGAAGTGCTGGCTGACTCTTTTGCAACAGGACCTGTCAGTTCAGCAGATCAAGGCAGTTCTGACCATCTTCCATCGGCGTATCGTTCCGTATTGCAACAATCCGACCAGGTTCATGGACTTTTTAACAGCCGCCTACGACATGGGCACGGAAGGACCAGATGTGTCTGTGGCTATTCTGGCACTCAATGGTCTGTGGGAGCTCATGAAGGCAGATAACCTGGACTATCCCGACTTCTACATCAAGCTGTATGCGATTCTGACTCCTGAGCTGTTACATTTGAGTTACCGGTCGAGATTCTTTAGAATGCTCGACCTGTTCCTTGGATCCACACACATTTCTGCAGCAGTGGTCGCCTCGTTCTTGAAACGGTTGGCACGGCTATCGTTGACGGCACCTCCGGCCGGTATAATTGCGGTTGTTCCATTCACTTACAACCTACTGAAAAAGCATCCGTCATGTATGGTTCTGATCCACTCCACAGAGGAATTTGACGACAAGTTCGACGAGAAAGAGGCCGATCCGGCTAAAACACATGCATTAGAGTCGTCGTTGTGGGAGTTGGAAGTGGCCATGCATCACTACCACCCCCAGGTTGCATCCCTGGGTAAGATTCTGTCGCAGCCGTTCCAGAAAGAGAGTTATAACATAGAGGACTTCCTTGACTGGACGTATGAGAAGCTAGTGGACGCCGAAACCCGCAAGAAGTACAAGGGGGAGCTCAGCACAGAGTACGAGCGCTGGGACAAACTGTACGGCGAAGGTGGATACATGGAATTGTATAGATATTAATCAAGTAATACTTGGGTGGCCCATTCGTAGACGTGGAAACTGATCCATGTGGCCGGAGCCGATTTCAGCAACGCTGGCAACAGTCCGTGGTAGAACCCGCGCAGACCTTCTCTGGCAAACACTCGTTTGGCCATATTGACCGCTCCGACCTCTATAGACATCTGAAGTCTATGCCGAAGCAAGTCCATTGGATAGATGCTGGTTCTAGAAACGAAGCCCGCTATCAGACCAGCGAAAGGCTCTATCATGGTACCTTCCGAGTGGTCTTTCACGGTCGAATAGGTGGAGAACGAGATGCCGGTACCTAGAACGGTATACACCAGGGAGAGACCGCCTCCCCCATAGAACCCAGCGAGTCCATTTGTAGCCACAATTGTGCGAATCTCCCCAGTGAGAGACATGAAGTTGCGCTTATTATGTGAGATGAGTCGAGTTCGCAACAGATCGAACGGGTACGACACTGCCGTGGCACAGCAACCAGCTATAGACCCCATAGTCAAAGCTTGCACCGGGGCTGGAACATTCACACCCATTTGCTGCTGCCATTTCGTGCACTGGGAATTCATCACAGCAAACGAGGTGAACTCGGTCGCCCCGTAGATCAGGTACATCACCTCCGCAGGGATGTTACCCTTCCAAAAAGCCGTAACTCCCTCGTTCTGATAGATGGTACGTACCGCCTTGACTAAATTATCGTAGTCAGAGTGCGAATGAAGCTGCATTCGGATCTTCACCACGTCTATAGGTGCGGTGATGAACCTTGTGACCAACCCCGACAGAGCCCCTGCCAGCATGGATACACGAGGCGGCACCTCTGCTCCTTTGCTAACGTTAGAAGGCATGGAAAAAATGCATCTATAATGTTACAAATAACTAGTGGGCCTGCTCCAACCGGCGCTGCTCTTCGATAGCTTTTAGCACGTCTGCGTCAACAGTTCCTTCGTAAATTTCGGGCGGCACTTCGCCGAGCCCCGTCTTGATCCTTACCGTATCCTCAATTGTCGTGTCAACCACCACCTGGCCAGGACCAACGTAGTGTCTGACTTTACTGCGGGTCGGCTGCGTACAGGACGGCACGAACACGGCTCCAGTGTAGATGTCGCGCTCCGAGCCCTTGTTCAACAGCTCCTGGCGCTCATACAGTATGGTCGACTCAAACTGCCGGCACTGGGCCGCATTGTCATAGATCCAACTGATGTTTAAGTCCTCGACTCTGTTCAGTGGTTGAACGAGACCTGGCGATTTTTTCTCGTGGCTGCCGTGTCCAGACGGTTCGATCACCATAGGCAACGCGGGTGCTCCTTCGACAGCACCTTCCTCGCGCGCCTTGTCCTCGTAGTAGTCGTCGATCACTTGGCGACCATTCACAATCACTTTGGCCCCAAACTCTTTGTAGATCGACCGAGCCGCCACTAGGTACACTGCGCGTGTCTTGAAAGAAGCTGGCAGCGTTCCGTTGTGGATCATCTCCAGTTTGTCATCCTCGCTGATAATCACTCTGTAAAGATGGTCGTGCTTCTGGAACAGGAAGTACGAGTCTCTGTAACCGACGGCACGCGCAATGTCTGTCGAAACCATGTACTTCTTATCGCCGCGGTGAACCACTTTGAAAATCCTCACTTTGAATTGACGCGATCCAAGCAAGTCACCCTGCTCTGTGATCTTCGTGTTGCCCTTTTCATCTTCCGGCATCACAACCTCGTCTTCCCGGATCGTCAGAGGGTTGCCCTGGTTGTCAACAAACACCTTCTTGATCTTCTTGTTCTTGGGGATCACCGGTGGCGCGTCCTCACCCTTTCTTTTTAATCTGGGCCGTCCACGGCCACGCATCTGGTTGATTTGCACGTAGACGATCTCCGTGTCGCTGTCCACGTCTGACAGCTTCGACGGGTCGTCCACATATTCGGCGTCGTCTTTCTTCTCACCCATAGGAAAATTGTCAAGAATTAAAAATTCTCCAATTTTGTTACCACAGGAGCAGTGCACTAGTGGTGGGGATACCATGCGGACGTTGGCGGTTTTCGTCGACCGATGCTATGTGGTGTTCTTACTGCTGGTGTTGATGTGAGAGAGATCTATGAAGCATCTAAGTACTGGTCCAAGAGAAAGACCCAGTCTCATCGCGGGTTTGCATACATTGCATTTCCGCTTCATGCCTGGGGGACATTCAGTGCTTGCACTAACGTAGAGTCTCTATAGAGGCCATGTGGTTGGTTTCTATAGGACTTCATGGGACTTCATGGGCTACGCATTTGCCTCCATAGGTTACGTTCACTTAATGCCTCTCTCTCTCTATGAAGTCTCGGCAATTTTTTTTTTCACATCGCGGCTACAGCACTAGCAAATCCCGAATCGGGGTCATTGAGGATTGTAGAGTGTTCTCAAGAAGATTGTAGAAGAGGTAGATGATTGTAGAGAGAGCTCTGAAGAAGGATTGCAAGGCCTCCAATTTTTGACTTGCTGCTTCATGCACTATCCGCCTTCTATACATGGCCTCCTGTCCTTTGTCCTGTCATCCACGAGCCCAAAAATTATTTCGTTTGCCACGCAGATAAGCTTCGTATCTTGAGATGGCCCCAGCGAGACTTGAAGCTACGATGAACTGCGAGAACGGACTCAGCCTTACAGCAGACTTTATAAACGAGGACCTAAGCCAAAGTCTGGATTCTACAAATGCCTTTGAAGGCCCGGAGAAACTGCTCGAGATCTGGTTTGCGGCAGGCTCTGACCAGTTACCAGAACACTGGCCGCCAAATGGACTCAGAGACATCCCATTGCAAGGCATAGAGTCACTTCTGGCGCGGGCCAATTGCAGTATCCTGTCGAAAATATGCAACGAGTCCATCGATGCGTATCTGTTATCAGAGTCGTCTCTCTTCGTGTACCCGCACATGCTGGTTCTCAAGACTTGCGGCAGAACAGCTACTCTGTTATGCCTAGAGGCGTTGAACCAGTTACTAGCCAATTGGAGCAGTAGCCTCCAAAATGTGTTCAGAGTGTTCTATTCGCGGCGATCGTTCAATTTCCCTGAAAAGCAGCCCGAGTTGCACCAGAGCTGGAAGTCTGAGGTTCAATGGCTGAACCAGTACTTCCCAGAGGGGCACGCATGCGAAATAGGTGACTTGGCCAAAGATCACTGGCATCTGTACATCAACGGGCAGCTCGCAGCAAACTCGGATGCCCCAGATGAGACTTTAGAAGTGATGATGACGGACTTGGACGAGCATGCATGCAAGCAATTTTGCCATGAACAGGCTAGCGCAGATCCTCACAAGCTGGGCCATCAATGGCTACAATCACACAAGTTCGACCACCTAGCACGCGCCGAGGCGCTTAAGCATGATGCATTTGCATTCATGCCGTGTGGGTTTTCCTCGAACAGTATAGGTTCTGCCGGTGAGTACTATGCGTTGCATATAACGCCAGAGAATGGCTGGTCGTATGCATCATATGAGACTACTTTCCATACTGGCCTCAGCCATGCGATCCAGTCTGTACTATGTGATCTGCGGCCTCGCCGATTCTTTTTTTCGTATATCGTGGTCCATGGAGATTGCAATGTTTGGTCCGAAGTTTACAATTTCGACCCGTCACATTACGTTCGGCGGGACAGGATCGTCCAGGACTTAGCGTTTGGCTACAAAATGGTGTACAGTTCGTTCGAACGTATTTAACTTTCGGTGCCCCTCCCTGTAAGCATTGGTAGAGATTAATTATCCTCGGGAATGATAGTCACTCAACGCCCAATAGGGCACCCTCTCCGTCGTATGGTACGAGACACACTGGGGTTTCCCAGTTGGAAATGATCACTCTATAATTATACCGGAATCTAGTAATCAGCCAATTTGAGTGGCGGCATTCACATCTGAGACAATGTTGCCTATGCAAAATATGTGCGTAAACAGCATACTAACTTTCTATTGCATGGCTTCTATTGCATGCGCTCTAGCGCGCATTTTTGTTGCATACAACTCTAATACGAAATGTTTCATACCAACCCGGCTTGCCTGTCCTTCACCAACAAGCACCGTCTGTATGTCCTTACACCAAACAAATTGACACGTTCGGACCCCAATTGTCCTTTTGTCCTTTTGTCCATGCTTATTAATAGGCTCGGCAATTTGAGCAGCAAGTAAGAAACAAAAAAAAAAAAAGAAAGAGTGCGATTTTCACACAAAATAACGACGACCCGAAAGACAGTTAAGTTACCGTAATTGTTTTCAGCACTTTGTCCAGCCATACCATGTCTACGTCAAGTGTGCCAACAACTAACGATGCGACACTCAGGGACGCATCAGGCGGAGGCCCTGATACTTCCAGTCCTACTTCACAGCCGCAACAGATCACTGGCAATGCAAGACCGCAGCTAGCGCGAGCTCAGCCGACCGCCCAACAGCAGCAAATACCGCACCAATCTTCGCAACAGCCGTTAGACACCACAACGCAGGTTCCAACGGCACAGCAGGTCCAGCAAGTTTCCCCTGCTCAACAGGCCGCAGCCTCCCAACAGACCACTGCCTCCCAACAGGCAGCGAATTATCACTACCAGTATCCTGCCGCCTATAACAGGACAGCCTACGACTACCCAGGTTACAGAGGTAGTTTCAGCGGTCAAACTCCCCAGGCTGGCTATGCTGGTTACTACGACTATCAAGGTGCAGCCACTCAGGCCCCTGCCACACAGAAACAGACAGCGTCTCCACCTCAACCTGGCCGCAGTAGTCACCAAGTGCAATATTACGGCTACTACGGACAACCCAATACCGCTGCAGGCGCCGTCCCAACCGCCCCTGGTTACCAGCAGTACGGTTACCCTGGCGCCTACAGAGGTTACCCTGGAGCCGTCGGTTACCCTGTCTATGGTTCTATACCCGAGAGGTCTGCCATTCCCGCCCAATACCCAGTCCAGAAGTCTGTTACAGTGGTCAACGATTTGCAGAATTCTCGCGTCGAAGCTGAACAGCCAAGAAGAGCCCATCGCCGGAATCGGTCCGACAGTTCGACTCCTTTAAGTCCGACAGTCGGTCAAATTCAGCCGAGAGGTTCCAGACCGAAGATCACGACGATCATGTGGGAAGACGAGAAAACTTTGTGCTATCAGGTTGAAGCCAACGGGGTTTCTGTCGTCCGCCGCGCTGACAACGATATGATCAACGGAACAAAGTTGCTCAATGTCGCCAAAATGACCAGAGGCCGCCGTGACGGTATCTTGAAGGCAGAAAAGACCCGCCATGTTGTCAAGATCGGTTCAATGCACCTCAAGGGAGTCTGGATCCCCTTCGATCGCGCTCTGTCCATGGCCCAGCGTGAAGATATCGTCGATATGCTCTATCCGCTCTTCGTCAAGGACATCAAACGAGTCATACAACAGGGCACTCCAACTTATGGCGTTGGTCAAATGACCATCGACGCCAAAGAGCCCATAACCAGTACTGCTGCTGACGACGATGCACCAGCAGCAGTAGCTGCCTACCCTTATTACAATGGTTCCCCTGGAGCAGCCATTCCCCAGCAAAATTACTATTACGGTTATTACGCTCAGCAGCAGCAGCAACAACAGCAGCAGCAGCAGCAACAACCCCAGCAACCTCAGCAGCAACAGCCGCAACAGCCGCAACAGTCTGCTCAGTATACGTACCCGCAGCAGTACTACAAGCGTGATTCCCGCTCGTAGCCCAGTATTCTCTGTACTTAATGTATTGCTTCATCTCCGGTGGTTTACCCCTGCATTAGCACTTCTGATATGCAGTCATTCGATTGCATTGGCCAAAATGGCTGTGCCACGAGGATCCGCACCTCAATTCGGTTTCCTAACCATCGGATTATATATCCTGTTATCGGCGGCGGATCTCCGAATTCGGCCAAACTCGTGCCAGTCGAACTCTAAATACCCTAGGCCCGGCTTCGGGTATCGTGTTAGTTTCCTACATGAATCCTTCACGTTCTCGGCGTGGTTAATTTGACTGGAGAAACAAGTCCAGACCTTTCTCAAAATTATCGTGCGCTACTTGGACGATTTCTGTCCGTGGCCCTCGTAACTCATTGCGTCCTCGGGCTGAACCTATCCATCGCACGTATCTAAATGGGTCTCCCCTTCAAGAACGGTTAAATTTTCGAACTGGACACAATGTTTGGGCTGCATTTTTAAAATCGGCCGAGGGCCCACGTGGTCCTGAGCCGTGCTCATGTAAGCCCGTGTATGCATGGCAGTGTAGAGGAATCCCCATCGCGTTCCTGGAATTCGCTTTTCAAGCCCTCTATACTCTGCCTTCAACGCTCCATATCCCGTCGAAATCCTGTATGTAGTATTTCAACCGCCGCACATACAATTAGATCTCGTTGTGACACGTAGAGATACACAACTTCCCCACAGTTTAAGAGAATACAATTGGTTATCTTTTCGCGTCTAGGGTAAAACGCACGGGTGAAATAAATTTTCCGTTACGATTGCTGCCGTGTGATATATAAGTGCATCTTCTCCTTCCTTTACAATGCACCACAGGCCTCCTATTATGTCAAGCTCTGACGATAGCAATAAAGCCCAAGAGGCTATCGCTAAAGACGAGACCGTTACCACGAGTACTTCCAATGTTTTGGACTACGATGAGGAGGAAAGAGATGGAAGATTCTTGAGAAAAAAGAGTGCCGGTGACGTCTTCACCATCATCTGTTCGGGTGCCGCTTTGATCAGTGATGGTTACCAGAACAACTGTATGAACATGCTTAACAGTGTGTTCGCCGTCAAGTATCCTAAATACTATGGCACCGCCGTGAAAACCAGGGTCTCCAATGCCCTGACCGTCGGTTGCATTTTGGGACAGCTTTTTGTTGGTCTTACGTGTGACTACATGGGACGTAAGTGGGCAATTCTGACTACCACTGCACTCATTGTCATTGGATCTATTCTTGCTACTGCCTTCTCCGGACCCACCCTTGCAGGTAAGTTCTGGATGCTCACTGTCGCTCGTGGTATTACCGGTTTCGGTGTCGGTGGTGAGTACCCTGCCTCTTCTACTTCTGCTGCTGAAGCTGCAAATGAAACCACTAAAAAGCGTGGTGGAACTATCGTGCTGGTCACTAACCTGCCACTCTCTCTCGGTGGTCCATTTGCTCTCATTGTTTTCCTCATCGTCTACCCAGCTACCGGTTCTGGCGCTCACTTACTCACCACTGCTAGAGTTATGCTTGGAATCGGTTGTATCTGGCCGCTCGCTGTCTTCTACTTCCGTTGGAGGATGGCTACCTCTGTCCTCTATCAGAAGGCTGCTATCAAGCATAATGTCCCATACAAACTCTCGTTCAAGTTCTACTGGCGTAAGCTCATTGGAACCGCCGTCTGCTGGTTCATCTACGATTTCGTTACTTTCCCTAACGGTATCTTCTCCTCGGTCATTATCTCCTCTGTCATCAGCGACTCTACCAATCTCGAGAAGGTTGCCGCCTGGAACTTGCTCTTGGCATTCATTGCTATCCCTGGTGTCTTGATTGGAGCCTACCTTGTCGACAAGATCGGCCGTAAGTACACCATGTGTATCGGTTTCGGTGGTTACTTGGTCATTGGACTTATCATTGGATGTTCTTACAGCAAAATTACCAAGATTGTCCCACTTTTCATCATCTTCTACGGAATTTTCAACTCGTTTGGAAACTTGGGACCTGGTGATTGTTTAGGATTAGCTTCTGCAGAATCGTATGCTTCCCCAATTAGAGGCACACTTTATGGATTCTCTGCCGCTGTGGGCAAGGCAGGTGCTGTCATCGGTAACCAGGCATTTACCCCACTCAGCAATAAGGGCAAGAGGTGGACTTTCATTGTTGGAGCCCTCGCAGGTTCGGTTGGACTCGTCCTGGCATACTTCTTCATCGAGGACTTGAGAAATGCTGATCTTATGGCCGAGGATGTTAAATACATCCGTTACATGAGAGACCACGGGTGGACCGGAGACTTTGGTCTCAAGGATAAGAACGAACCTACTGACTTTGAAAAAATCGACAAAATGGATGTCAGTGAGGTGAAGAAGGCTGAATTGAAGCTTGACAACATGGTTGAGCCAGTCCCTAATTAAAGTATTTCCGTTTTTGCGATCAGTTTAGTTGAATATTTCCAAATCCTCGTCGGTCTGTTACATTTTTCGGGGCAAAAACTTGATTTCCCCCTTGGGGCCCCGAACTAAAGGATTTTCCCCTGGGAGATCACTGAAGATCTTCTGCTGCTCAATTACAACTGAAGCCTATATATTCAAGTACATCCTTGCGAACGCAAACATTGAACTGTCGCCTCACTTCTACGATAACCGATATCAAGAGCTTGGCGCGACAACGGTTTTGAATTAGCTGACCGATTATGCCGTCCTCAGCTCTCTATCAACCCCACGGGAGGGCCCCGATCTTACCGAGAGAAACTCAAGACTCCTAGTGAATGTGAGCCTCGATCAGGCAGGGCTTATTAAGGTAAACACGGAGAGATACGAAGATGTGGTTACCGGGTACTGATGGAAAATGTAAAGAATACCTTCTTACTTACTTAAATTCCAAACGGACATAGGTTAGAATTACCCATTATATGTCGTTCGTTGATAGGCAGACAGTTTTGAGTTATGTATGCTTGAGCCATCTATTCTAATATGCTTGAATATAGCCAGACAGTACGCCGTGTCTCAACTAGTCAAAGGTTTCCCTCCCTATATACAGTAGGCTTGTTTACAAGGGGTACCACAAAATTGCTGTAGTGGCAGACTGCCCCAGTACGCGGCATATAACATATCATGCACCCCCCATAGGCCAGAGGCAACAGCCACAGAACCCCCGTGGTTGTCCGCTATCTCCGGAAGTTCCCGCATTCAAAGTTTAATTCACCCCGACATATCCTGACACGCGTACTTGGAGGACAGATACGCCACAACTGAGCCAATCATAACAAATCGCAATGTCATCTTGGCCGAAAGTGGTGGTGTTTTTGCACAGCCGTCAAAAAAAAAACGATTTGCCCGCTCTATTATGGCGCTGAAGAGTTTCTAACCATTTGCACGTTATGGCTCTTATTGAAATCACATCCAAGGAGCAGTTCAGCGACCTCACCTCGGTGAAGGACAAGCTGATCGCGCTGTACTTCCACACCCCATGGGCTTCGCCTTGCATCCAGATGAACAAAGTTATCTCTACGCTAGCAGATTCACCTCAGAACAAGGAAACCGAGTTTCTGGCCATCAATGCCGACAGTTTCCCAGAGATCTCCGATCTGTTCGACATATCGGCGGTGCCATACTTTGTACTCGTTAAAAACGGTACCATCTTGAAAGAGTTAAGCGGAGCGGACCCTAAAGAGTTTGCGGTGGCTCTGGAACAATTCAGCAGTCCGGTGGCTCCAAGCGAGCAACAGCAACAGCAACAGCAACAGAGACCACAGAAATCGCAGCCTTCACCTCCAAAAGCACAGCCTGCACAACCATACCAGGCACCACCCGAGGAGGAGACTCCGGAGCAACTCAATGCTCGTCTGACGAAACTGACGACTGCCGCACCAATAATGCTGTTTATGAAGGGAACTCCATCTGCTCCTCAGTGCGGATTCTCAAGACAGATGGTGGCAATTCTTAGAGAGCACCAGGTGCGGTTTGGATTCTTTGACATTCTTAAGGACGAGACCGTTCGCGCAGGTCTCAAGACTTTCAGCGACTGGCCAACTTACCCACAACTCTACATCGGAGGCCAATTCCAAGGAGGTCTCGACATCATCAAGGAGAATCTGAGTGATGACGAGCACTTCTTCGAGCACGCTTTGGAACAGGCTAGTAATGCAAGCTAAATTTGTATATAATTACAGTTGAAGCACCAATGAATCGTCACTAAAATCATCCGAATCCTCGATCGGGTCATCATCGAACTCGTCGTAGAGAGGTGCCACCATCAAAGGTTCCTCCTCTTCCTCCTCCTCGGGCTCAAACTCGGTGTCTGGTAACACAATGTTACGGAAGTTCCCACCGAGTCTCTTCAAATGCTTGATCTTGGAAATGTAGTACCCATCTAACAGTACAGCGTCCGAATCAGAGATGTGACTGAAACATTGTTGATCAACGAGTCGAGCGGCCCGTGTCTCTTTGAAATTGGCAAGTTCGATAGCAAGCTTGCGGCGTTTCGTTCTCACTTTCGAGTCTCTCGAGTATCGTAGTCTATTATACCCATGTCCGGTCTTGAGTTTCGAACATAGGAAGCGCGATGCAAGGCAGCTGTAGTAGGTGGTGATATTCATCTGTCGTGGATCGTTCGGTAGCGTATCAGCGAGGGACAGCGTATCAGTGAGAGCGACGAGATCGCCGTTCAACGGTGGATTGATGGTAGCATAGTTCTCAAGGATGTTCAGGTTGAGCTTGTCGACATTAGTGGCCAGGTCGTTTGTCACATTCGATACCGTTATCGAGTTGATCTCTTTCAAACCGACGGGCTTGCGATTGGCGTCCTTCATAAAGTTATCCAGCTCCAAAGCTGGGTGTTTAGTGCCGTAGACGATCTTTCCGATCGAGTGGAAGATATTCAAACCGTTCTCCCTTCCAAGTACAGTGTCGCCGCCGCTGCCCAGGTATCGACACCAGTACTCGAGCGTGTTGATAGCGTTGCGAATGTCCCCGATCTGGGCAAACTTGTCGATATGTGACCGGATCGTCGGGATAATCTTGAACCTGGGCTCGCCAGCAATAACGCGTACCAGTATCTTCTTCAGAAAGCTTTTGGCAACCGGGTTGAACCTGATCCGATGCCATCCTCGCTCCTCATAGCCTAACAGCCTGCGACCTAGTACCGTCTCCAATTTGAACGTTGACTCCAAAGTGAACAACCCATGCGCCGTGTCGTCTCCAACATCATACTCGGAAATGCATATAATCAAGGGCGGCAACCGAATCGTCCGGTCCACTTGGATCCAGTCCAATAGGGCCTTTCTGAAACTATCCAAGGTTTCCTGGTGGTACAAGTTGGGTAGTTCTTCCACCAATATACAGGACCCACTAGTTATCATCTTACACTCTTCTAGGAACTCGGCAAACCACCCGACAGGGGAAGTCAATGCAGACGTTGACGTTGTTCTATTAGCAAACTCAACGACGTGACTGAACGCCGTTGATTCTTCGACAGACCCAAACAGTGTAGGTTGTCGGTTTCTCTTGGACAGAACCTCTTCGCACAGAACCTGGACCGCGCTGGACTTCCCACTGCCACTAGGGCCTGCCACTATCAGCACTCTGTTGTCAGTGTTGCCGTAGATCATCTCTTCTAGATGGCTTGCCAACTCGTCGATCTTCTTCTTGTGCAACGAGAGATCAGCCCTTGATTTCGGGCTATATTTCTCTGTCCAGGGGACTGCCTGTGGTACAGGCGGATCTGTTACCAAAACGGTATAACTCTCATCGATCGACTCGATGGAATCGTCGGAGCTGGCAAGTCTCCTCCGCTTACGAGGTTTCCCCATGAAGAAAACAATTTTGGGATTATACAGTATTATAACTTCTCGACCAACGTAAAGATCGTTTCCAAGACATCGCGTTTCACGCCCTCGTTGTACACGGCACAGACGTTTCCAATATTCTTTGACTGGGCAAGCCAACTAAAGTCGCTCTGAAGACCCAGTGGGATCGACTCCTCCTCTTCGAGGTGCTTCTTTCTTAACTTGGCAGTGTGCTCTCTATGCTCAGCAGCGGCCTCAGCGTCGTCGACAACCTGTTTCGGAACACCGCACATCGATGCCACGTGCATTCCAAAGGATCCACTGGACCGACCTGGTTCTAATTTGTAGAGGAACGTGATATTTCTCGAGGACTCGTTCACGATAATACCCATACGGAGCGGCTTGATGTGAGGATGGCCCACGAACGATTGCCCCAAAGTGCCATAGTGGGTGGCAAAGAACCCGATTGATTGCAAGTGTGTGGCAATGTGATGCAGAACGGCTTCAGCAATGGCAAAACCGTCACTGGATGAACCACCACGGCCGAGTTCGTCCAGAATGATGAGCGATCTAGGAGTGGCACTCTCGAGCATGCGCTTAGTCTCGGACAACTCCACGTAGAAAGTGGACTTTCCTTGCATAATGTTATCGTTAGCACCCAACCGGGTCATGATGGTATCGATTGGAGTCAATCTGGCACTGGTAGCTGGCACGAAACAACCGATCTGGGCCATCAGGACGGCGATTCCTGTCATTCTCAACAGGGTCGATTTACCGGCAGCGTTAGCACCAGTGAGCAAACCTATCTGTCCTCTGTTTTCGAGTCCAAGTGTAACATCGTTAGGAATGAAGTCACGAGTACCAGAGACACCGCCCGGAATGAAGCAAGGGTGTCTGAGCTCCTTAAACTCCAAGAAAGCTCTGTCGTTCTCGACAAACTCCGGGCGGCACAGCGGCGAGCCCAGAGATTCAGAGGACCGTGCCAACGACACAATGCAATCGATCTGGCCCACTGCACGCACTGCAGCTGACCACATCTCGTAGTCCTTGTCGAATCGAGCATATAACTTCTGCTGCAGGGACTCGCACAGGATCTTGTGCAACTCCCGGGCCTCCAAGAGGTTACGAACGAGCGCTTTCACTTCTGGAGAGTAGTATCTCTTGAACTTGGAAGTGGCGCCCATCTGGACCCAGTTATCTGGGACAGACCGGGCTGCTCTGATTGGCACTTCCAACAGGAAGATCTCCTTACCGCTGTCCTTGTAGCAGATATCTTTGCAGCCCACTTCGCGTTTATAACGATGCAAAACCTCAGCCAGATCCTCTTCAAGACCTTTAACCTTGGCACTGCTGGCATCAAACTCGGGCTCGACGCCCGGCTCAGGCACAAGCACGCCTTCAGTGTATGCCAGGTGTCTGTCGAATGCATTGGTCCACTGGGCAACGTATTCTTTCAACGAAGGGAACGAGTCCACAAGCTTGGCCAGGTAGCCGGTGAGTGGACGGTCTTGCAATGCGTTGACCAGCGATAGAATAGTGTCGAACCCTTCAATGACTTTGGAAAAGTCCTTGACTTTGAGAGATCCCGAGTGGACTCTGGCAAGAAGTCTCTCCAAGTCAGGCAGCTTGCTGAGCTTGGACTCGATCAGTGACTTCAACTCGCCGTCATTCATGAGCAGTTCAACAGAATCGAACCGGTTATCCAGTCGTTCCTTAGACATCAGCGGATGGACGACCCAGTCTCGGAATGCACGCTTACCAAAGGCAGTGACGCTGCGGTTCAACAACTTGAAGAGCGTACCTTTATCGCTCTGATCGAACGAGTTGGCAAACACTTCCAAGTTTTGCAACGTGATACCGTCCAACCGCATCGTGGCACTGCCAGACTTGAATGGATTGTACTCACCAAAATTGCCCATCGAAACACATGCCGAGTCCAGTTTCAGTGACCGCAGGTACCAGATGAGTGCACCAAATGCTGACAGTGCAACATTCTTGTCGTTTTCGATGTACTGCTTCATCGTGGCCGGGTAGTGCGAATAGTCATCCAGGTTGTCTGCCTCAAAGTACTTGCCTCTAGTGAGCTCTTCGAGGGCAACCTCGTGATTCCAGAACTCATCCTTAGACTTGAGGAAGTTGAACTGGGCGCCAGCGTGCGAGTTGAACCGAAGAATACGCATCACGAGAGGACTGATGTGAGACTTTTCAACGAGAATCTCCATAGGACGCACCTGTGCCAGTAGGGTCTCCAACTTGCCGCACTCTGGCTCGTCATCGAACTCTGTGATCTCGATGCGACCCGTGGCGGTATCGACAAAACAGACTCCGAAAGTCTTGCTGTTATCAGCGTTGGTCTCCTCTTTCACTGCCAGACAGTACTTGGACATATCGTCGGTCAGCATACCTTCATCAGTGAGAGTTCCACATGTCAGAACACACTCCAACTCACGCTTGATCACTTTCGACTCTTTCTTCTTGCCCTTCTCACGCATCTCCTTGGCCAGACTGGACTCTTTCTGGTCGACTTTGGCCACTTTATAGCCTTCGTCGACGAACCGCTTGGCCCAGTAGTCAAAGGACATCTCTGGGATTCCGGCAAGTCTCATATTGGCGCGGCCCGTGCCTGCCAGCTTCAAGTCGAACTTGTTATGTGCAATATCGGCGTCCTTTTCGTACAGTTCGAAGAACTTTCCCTTCTTGAAGAAGACCACCGTGTCAAACATCTTACACTTGATCGTCCAGTACTGGGTCTCGAACGCAGTGAATTTCTGCCAAGCACTGGATGGGATATACAGCGTCCGTGGATCGTACTCAGGATCGGTCTCATAGTGGCCGTCGGAGTCGCGCACTTCCACAAGCCACTGGTATCTTTGCTCGTTCTCCTTGGCAAACTTCTTTTGAGGAGTTAGCGTGGTTGGTTTAACCTTGCGAGGTGTAGAGACAGGAGCATTGGATCCAGCAGAGAACCTCGATGCGGTATTGGACTGCTTCACAGGCTTAGTAGGCTTCGTAGGCTTGGACTGCTTAACAGGCTTGATCTCCAAATCGTCTGCCTCAGGTTCTGGCTCTTCAACTTCAATTTCAACGTCACTTATTTCAGGCTCGTCAGCCAATTCAGCCTCGGCTTCAGCATCAAGCGCGGCCTCGTCTGGGTTCTCATGGAACTGGTACTCTTCCCCGTCATCTTCCTCAGCAAGAACTCTCTTTCTCTTACGACGGCTACCAACAACTTCTTCATCGTCGTCGTCGCTGTACTCGTCGTAATTGACTCTTTTCACCTTGCGGCCCGAGTTTAAAGTGGACAGAGGAGACGAAGGCACAACGTGATCCTTCTGCGGTGCCTTCTTCAAAGAAGCAGGAGTCTCAACTTCAGCGCGATGCTCTTTGATCTCCTTTGCCCTGATGGGAGAACTGCTTGTAGGAGTGATCGACTCCACAGAATCGACATGTTTCTTGACCACGGGCTTCTGAGGGCCCTTGGAAAAGAACGACAGCAGCGTCGTCTGTTTCATTGCAATGACAAGATCAATATAATCTGGGGTCAAAATTACGCGTCGCGGTGGAAAAATATCAGGGGCATGATTCTTACATAATGATTTCGTATTTGACGTCGTGGTTGATCGTCTTGTTTGGCAGGATGAAACTGTTGAGCAAGTACGACTCATTGCTGACGTTGGTACCCGAACCAAGGATAGAGATGTTACCAGAATCTCTGATTCCAATGACTCTGTCGTTACGAGGCTCTGGATTGGACTCAGAGTTGGCGAGCGCCTTGAGTGCCACCATGTCGATACCGGTACCTTCAATTCTAGACCAGTCGCCGATCTTACAATTGTACGAGACAATCGAGTTCGCAATGTAGACATCGGGGCCGATGATACAGTTATCAAGAATGATCGAGTTCACGATACGAGCGCCTTCACCGATGACACAGCCATGTCCGATGGAAACGAACGGTCCGATCTTGGTACCTGCGTTCAAGTCCACTTTAGTCTTTGGACTGATGAACACGGGCGACTTGATGTGCGGCGACGCCTCTTCGAGGTTGATCTGGTCGATCGTCGGGGTGCGCTTGTGGCCCTTAATGGCGGCCTTGGATGCCTTGAAAGCCTCACTCAGGTACAGCTCGTTGGCATACAGTGCATCGGACGGCGTCTTGACAGCGGTCCAGAAGTTGTTGTAGATGTAGACGAAGGTATGGCCGTACTCTGGAAGGTTCTGCAAGATATCTTTCTCCATGGAGATCACGTCTTCGTCGACGAATTCTGAGGTTTCGTTGGCAGTGGTGATCTTGCTGACTTTGGCCTTGGACAGTCTCTTGAACAGGTTGTTGTTGAACATGTAGATACCGCCGTTGATCACCTCGGACATCCGAGTCTCTGGCTTCTCCACGTAGTGAACAACTTTGCTGCTACCTTTATCGTAGATGATCGTACCGAACGATGACTGCTCGCGGTCGTTCAACGCCAAGAACAGGTCGTAGTCGTTAACCTTCACACCGAACAGCAGTGCGTCCAATTTCGAGGACTCTGACTTGCTGTTATAATCATCAACAAAGTCCTGCAGGGGGAACGAACACACCACATCTCCGTGGATGACGAGGAAACTGTCAGAATCTGCAGAGATAATCTCGTTACGGAAGTAGTAGAGTCCACCGGCGGTGCCCAAGGCCTTGAACTCCTGTAAGTACCGCATCGTACAGTTGCGCTTGCTGTACTTCATTCTGGCATCAAACTCACTAATGAACTCGGTAAACGTGGAAGGCTCATAGAAGCCGATCAGAATGATCTCGGTGATGGTCTCGACACCTAGGACAGCCTCGACCGTATGGGAGAGTAACGGCTTGCCCGCGATAGGGAAGAGGATCTTAGCTTGATCCAGTGCAAGGGGTCTGAACCGGGTTCCTCTGGAACCTCCACCAACCTGAATGTTAGTATGAATTGACCTGCGCGAGCCCTTGTACTTACCATAATCACTGCCTTTGTAGTGGTCATCTTAATGAATGATATGTGTGGTACGTGTTGAGCTACTTTTTATTAGCCACCTGATTCCTGATCTGATATGGACACAGAAAAATTGGGATTTGGCGTGGTGCGAGGTGATTTATTTTAGATATGGCTGAGCGAGTTTGTGGCCAGGCGTCCTGCGATACGGCCAAACACAACACACTCCAACAGGGACGAACCTCCAAGACGGTTGCTAGAGTGCACTCCGGATGTGATCTCGCCCGCTCCCCAGATACCTGCGATCGGCTGGCTGCTGGTGTCGAGGAACTGCGCACGGCTGTTGATCTGGCCACCGCCCATGGTGAAGTGGAGCACTGGAGTGACTCTGCCAATCAACAGCTCGGTACTGTCGGAGACCTCTTCTGGTCTAAGAGACCAATGGCCGAAATTGGTCCGTCCAAAATCGGTATCTTTGGCGTCCAACACCTGTTTCGAGTATGCCTTGATACTCTCCTTCAGATCAGGCAGCGTGGCCGACAGAGATCCAATGGTTCTCTTGGTGAGCAGTTTCTTGAACTCGTAGAATCCGATGTTGTTGGAAATATTGGTCGTTGTGCCCTGATCAAGCACAATCCATGTCTTCCACTGGCGGATCTGGTCGTTGGCGTCTTCGTCGCAGTAGTCCAAAATGGCGTCGGTGACCTGATCGCGGCGCAACAGCTCATTCACAAACCTGTCTCCTTGGGAGTTGAGCATGATTCCACCTTCTCCACGTAGCAGTTCTGCTGCCAGAATCTTATACTGGTCGTAAGGCTCCTCGGGACTGACAAATCCCGTCGGATGGACCTGGATCGACTCCATATCGAGCATCTTGGCACCGATCTCCTCCAGCAAGTTGATAGACTGAGGTCTGGCCGTGTTGGTCGACGGATACTTTGCGAGATCCGGACGATACTTTTGAACCAGTCCAGTGGTATCACCAGCGTATCCACCAACAGCGAAGACGACAGGACCGTAGATGGTCTCTTTCTTCTCGCCCTCCTCATACTCAACACCAACAACACCAGTTTTGTCTGTGAGAACTTTGGTGACTTTGCAATTCGACTTGAGTGTTGCTTCCGTATTGGACTCGAGGCTCTTAAGAAGTGCAGACACTATGGCAAATCCAGGAGGCAGCTTTCCCTTACCGCGGTGTGTACGAGGCCGAGAGTGACCACCAAGCTGTGTGACAGCACTCAGATCAATGTCGAATTGATCTGTGAGCCAGTAGATGGCCGATTGAGACTCGTCCACGAGTGTATGCATAAGGACTTCCCGTTGGGACTTCAACTTGGCCTCAGAGGCTTGGTAAATGGCACCGGCAGACTTGACAGTGTCATAGTAGAACATGTCATCTTTCAACGGTTGGAATTTCGTTGGCGCTCCGTTGATTCCAGACGAGGCCTTGATGGAGTTACCTCCACACTTTGGCATCATCTCTAATAGCGTGACTTTCTGGCCAGCTTGAAGAACAGAATGGGCCGCGCTCAATCCGGCCAGACCCGACCCAACAACGATGACTTGCTTTGAGGTAGTTGCACACATCATAGAATACCAGTATTTCAATAGAAAGATCAATATAATAAGATAAACCACACGTCTCACACTATGTGACATCTAATACAGGGAGATTTGAAAAATTATCTCCTTTTGGCATCATGAAGTACATCATAGAGCACATGGAAAAGGGGTTCACCGAGTGGGTTGTCTTGGAGTATTTGCAGATTCTCAGAGATGTCGGCAAGGCCAATCTGGTTCTCACTTCTCTGCCCGAGGGCACCACTGAGGCTGACATTCCTGACAGACTTTTAGACGCTGGATTGGAATGGACTACCAGGGACACCACGCTTTATATTCCAACGGCTGCCAAGCTCTGCCTGCTTGATCCGAAGGCAGAGTTCGATTTGCAACCGTCCGATGTCGGCGAATTCGACTACTTCATCTTCGGAGGCATCTTGGGAGATCATCCACCAAAAGACCGCACAGGTGAGCTTCGGCACAAACTAGGCTGCCCGTGCCGTCGCCTGGGTGAGCTTCAGATGACCACAGACACAGCTGTGCGGACGACGCAGATCATCCTCAAGGGAACTCCCTTTGAGGAGATCAAATTCATCGACTATCCAGAGATCCGGTTCAGCAAACACGAGGCCACAGAGATGCCATTCCGGTACGTTCTGGACGCTACTGGCCGTCCTATTCTACCGCAAGGCATGCTGGCACTGATCAAGAAGGACACAGAGCGCACTTTGGACGATTTCTTATAGAGCGAGTAATATAGATCAATCATAGAATTTACAACCACACTAAAAATCAACGCAATATCTGTTATGCTGTTGCTCTCCGTTCTGCCTCTAGCAACGGCTGTTTTGGCCACAGCAGGAACTCCCTTTGACAAGGAGTCATTCCTGAGCGGTTTGGCAGAATCTCCGACACTCGTTGACCACCGGCCAGACTCTGCCCGCGACTTGGCAAAGCCCTCCGATACTTGCCCTCCTTGCTTTAATTGCAACCTGCCCAATTTCAGTTGTAAGCAGTTCTCGCAATGTAACAACTTCACAGGCCGCTGCGAGTGTAACGACGGCTTTGGAAGCGATGATTGCTCGGAGCCCGTCTGCGGAGGGCTCTCTGACGGCGCCAATAGACCCGTGCGAGACCCTGACACCAAATGTAAGTGTTCCAAAGGTTGGTCTGGTATCAACTGTAACATGTGCACTGAGGACAAAGTGTGCAACTCGTTCGTTCCAGAGGGATTGGAAGGAACCTGCTATCAAGGCGGTATACTGGTGCACGAATTCCACCAAGTTTGCGAGGTCACCAATAAGAAGATCCTTGAGGTGCTTAACGGCAAGATCCCCGAGGTTACGTTCACTTGCAATAAAACCTCTGCAGAGTGCAGCTTCCAGTTCTGGGTTGATGAGGATGAAAGCTTCTACTGTGACTTGACCAAGTGCGACTATCAGTACAACCTGGATAAGAATTCCACCGATTACACGTGCGCCAAGGCGGCGTGCCAGTGCCTCCCCGATAAGATGCTCTGCGGTAAAGGTGGTTCCATAGACATCTCGGACTTCCTTACAGAGACCATCAAGGGACCTGGCGAGTTCTCGTGTGACTTGGAGTCTCAAAATTGTAAGTTTTCCGAGCCTAGCATGAACGACCTGATCACCAATGTGTTTGGCGATCCTTACATCACATTGGACTGCCTATCCGGCGAGTGTTTGCACTCGAGCGAGATACCAGGCTACCACATACCTCCAAAGGAGAAGTTGGGTTTGATAGATATCCTGAAAATTGCCGGTGCACTCGCAGGCTGCTTCATCGTCATTGGAATGGTTATGTGGCAGGCTAAGAACTCGCCGTTGTTTGCGACGAGCGGAGTCAAACTACCAGAAGATGAAGATGATGGTGACGGATACCTCATGAAGAATTATAAACCGGCTACATTCTCGTTTGAGAAGGTCAATTACTCAATTGGTGGCAAAGAGATCCTCAGCGACAGCTTTGGAATTGTGCGCCCAGGTGAAGTGATGGCCATCATGGGCAGCTCTGGAGCTGGAAAGACAACGCTACTGGATATCCTTGCAGGCAAGAATAAGAGTGGCCAGAAGAGCGGCGATCTCTACGTCAATGGCGAGAAGATTGTGTCTACGGACGACATGAAGCATTTCAAGAGAGCTTGCGGATTTGTCGATCAAGAGGACATCTTGATCCCAACTCTGACCGTGTATGAGACTGTGCTCAATAGTGCATTGCTCAGACTCCCTAGTAAGATGCCCACCGAAACGAAGAAGGCCAGAGTGTTACAGATCCTGTCGGAATTGCGCATTCTAGACATCAAGGACAAGTTGATCGGGTCTGATTTCGACCGTGGCATCTCTGGAGGTGAAAAACGTCGTGTGGCTATTGCCTGTGAGCTTGTCACATCGCCGTCGATCCTTTTCCTGGACGAGCCAACTACGGGACTGGATGGATTCAATGCGTTCAAAGTGGTCGAGTCTCTCGTTGGACTCGCCAAGGACTTTAACAGAACGATCATCTTCTCGATCCACCAGCCAAGGAGTAACATTGTGGCACTCTTTGACAAGCTGGTGCTTCTGAGCCAAGGTGAGATCGTCTACTCTGGCAGCATGAGCCGGTCGTCTGAATACTTTGGCGACAGAGGCTACCAGTGCCCAATCGGTTACAACATCGCCGACTATCTGATCGATATCACGTCAGACGAAACAGAGCCTGCCCCGGCCAACATGATAGAAGAACCGATCTCAACTGTCGCTGACTCGTATCTGTTGGAACCAACCATGCCTTCGACCCACGAGCTTTCTACTGATGCAGACCCAACGTCGGAATGGGCACACTATGCTTCTCACAGAGACGAGTTGCAGAGAACCCTATCTAGTCAGGATACACGCAAACCACAGGGCGATCTGGCGTCGATGTTTGCCAACTCGACTGTCGCTGAGCAATTACACAGCGACATCCAGTTGCTGTCTACAAATTACAGAACCTCTCACTCTGTGAACGGAGGCACTAGGGACGACTCTTTCTTCAAGCCGGACCCATCTAGAGCCAAGGCAGGCTTCTTCACACAGCTGGCTATTCTCTGCTCGAGAACGTTCAAGAACTCATACAGAAACCCTAAGCTGTTAACAGGCCACTACGTTCTGGCTATAACAGCAGGTCTGTTCTGCTCGTACCTCTACTACGACGTGGCCAACGACATCTCTGGTTTCCAGAATAGACTGGGTCTGTTCTTCTTCGTTCTGACCATGTTCGGTTTCTCCACGTTGACGGGACTACATTCGTTCTCCACTGAGAGAATTGTCTTCGTTAGAGAACGGTCCAACGGCTACTACAGTTCGCTCAGTTACTACCTGAGCAAACTGATCTGTGATGTGATCCCGCTTCGGTTGCTGCCTCCTGTCATCTTCATGGCTATCATCTACCCGCTGGTCGGCCTCAACATGGAAGGCCACAAGTTCTGGATCTCTATTCTCATATTAGTGCTGTTCAACATGTCCACCTCGATAGAGATCCTCTGCGTGGGCGTGCTCATCAAAGACCCTGGCTCTGCCACGATGGTGGGAGTGCTTATTATGCTGTTCTCGCTGTTGTTTGCGGGCCTTTTCATCAATAAGGACACCATCCCAGTGGCATTGGCCTGGTTCGAGAACGTGTCTGTGTTCCACTACGGTTACGAGGCTCTCAGTGTCAACGAAGTCAACGGACTCGTGCTCAAGGAGAAAAAGTATGGACTCGATATCAAAGTGCCTGGAGCTGTCATTCTATCGACGTTTGGATTCGATGTTGATGCTGTCTTTTATGATATTTACTGGCTATCTGGCATGTTGGGCGCATTCACTGTCTTGGGATACATTTTCCTGTACTATTTCGTCTATGAGACAAGGTGAGCTTGCATTATGACGTGCCTATTTACGCGAAATAATTTTAGACATTCTATATTATGAGGGGGAAGCAGACAGAGGTGAGTCCGTTCGACTACGAGTACCAACGGCCCACCAACAACTGGTCTTCCAGCTCTGTCACGAACTTCCAAAGCCCCCAGACCAATCCGTTTGCGGATCCGGCCAACCCATTTGAAAATAACATCAGATCATCAGAGCCCGTGAACGCCGCCACGTTCGAGCCCGAAAAGACGCGATGGTGGTCCAATAGGATACCTCACGACGGCTGGCGCGCGGTGCTCTTTGGAGTTCGAACGAAAGGCATTGCATGGTTCACTCTGTTTATGACGGTGATCCAAACGGCCGTGTTCATCTACGAACTGATCAAGATGGGCATCTATACGCATACAGTGTTCCAGACGAAGCCATACTTCAACCCGATGCTAGGGCCGTCATCGTACGTGGAGATCAACATCGGAGCTCGGTACTTACCATGTATGGCCTTCATAGACGGTATCACGGATCTGTCAGATCTCGAATGGCCGTGCCCCAACTCTACAGATACCTCTTCGGAAGTTTGCACGTTATCTGAGCTGTGCGGACTGGGGGGCATCTCCAACAACAACCCCAAGCAGTGGTATCGCATGGTGACTGCGATTTTCGTCCATGCTGGGTTCATCCACATCATTATGAACTTTACATTGCAAATCCTGATCGGCAAAGGTATCGAACAGTATATTGGATTGATTCGATACGCGGTGATCTACTTGGCTGCAGGAATCGGAGGGTTCCTGCTTGGCACCAACTTCACTCCAGAAGGCATTGCATCGATGGGCTGTTCAGGAGCGCTCTTTGGGTCCTGTATATCAACCAACCTTCTCCTTCTCCTGTTCAATAAGAACTTGAAGCATAACGGAGTGAATCTAACGACGAGACGATCGTTCTACTGGTACCTTGGATTGGCCGTTTTGGAGATCGTCATCATGCTCTTCTTGGGATTGCTTCCAGGCCTTGACAACTTCTCTCACATTGGAGGCTTTGCTGTGGGAATTGGGCTCGGCATTACATTATTGGACGATCCGCAGTGGGTCTACCTTGAAGAGTACCGCAACGGACAAGTATACCCGAAGGCAACGATGGTAGAGAAGAGAAACAGGAAAAGGTTCATCTTCTGGTGCATACTACGTGTAGTGATGCTGATCCTGACGGTGCTGTACTTTGTGTTTTTGGCATGGAACTTTGCCAAGAAAGGGTCCAAAGCGGCCGAGAGTTGCACATGGTGCAAGTACCTCAACTGTCTACCTGTCAACGGGTGGTGCGACCAAGGTGACTTGACTGTGGATTAACTACTACTTTACTAAATGCTTTCTCATTAATGCCTCTATTAATTTGCAGGCTCTTCGAGGCCGTTCTGCGTACCTTCTTCGAGGTGTAGCTTCACTTGGTCTTGCAGCATCTGTAGCTCAATGAGGTAGGTATAGTAGTCCTTGCGAAGTGGTCTTCCATAACCCTTGTAACCTTCCTCGATCTTGATATACTCTGACTTGTCAGCACTGGAGAGACTGCCGTCCTTTTCAAGCTTCTTCAACAGGTCCATCTCCCGTTTGTGGTTGCGAGTCTGGTCATGCGTTAGGTAGAACTCGTTCATAATCTCGTCATCTTTCAACATGTTCACCAGTGACTTCATCGGCTCGTTCTTTATAACATCCAATATCCGCTGTGACGTCTTTGACCGGAAGTTAAGGTCAGGACGGATGTCTTGCAGCAACTTGGCCAGCTTCGAGGTAGGGTACCAGATGCGAAGGCTGTCCACGAAGGCGTACTTCTTATGATAGTTGCGAATCAGTCCCTTGGAGTATTCGGAACTGATCACAGTTCGGTAGTCCTTTGGAATGAGTACTGGCGCACCTTCCATCGAAGACAGATGCACTGGAGAGAGCTCCTCGTACGAGTAGAAGTGATTGTTTCTGCAGTTCACAATATGCAAGCGGGTGTTTCTTGTGAACGCATCCTCGCCTTCTGGACTGATGGCACCGCGGCGAACCAGACGCTTCGACGAGTCTTCCTTCTTCTTCTTCATGTAATCCTCCAGGATCTTATCCTCGACTTTCTGCTGTTCAGGGCTCAGCGGGAAAGCGTAACCTGGAGCAGGATGCTTGGAGACGTCCTCCTCTTTGATCTTCTTCCATGTTTCACGGAACCGCACTGGGACTTTCTTGGTTCCAGTGAATGCAAGTCCAGTGATATCGATGAACATACCAGTATCGACATCGATGAACCGGGCATCTATATTGTTCATACCATTACCCTTGCTACGGTGAGTCAAGGAGTCTCCACAGTGCAGGAAGTACTTGTGGAAGCCGAAGCGAGGATCTTCCACAATCATCGACTGGTTGTAAGCGGCACAGAGACGGTCAAGTTCCATGATCGGCAACTGGACGTCAATATCATCATCCCATTCAAACACCAGGCCATCCCAGTACCAGGCAATGAGACTTCCGTGAGCAAGCAACGATGCAACACCAGACCGGTAGGTGAACTGCTGCCATGTGTGGAGCATCCGGTGAAGCAGCAGTTTTCTTTTGCTCATCACATCATCGTATGCATTGATCTTGGAACGCGTGATGAAGCCTCCAAAGAACCGCCAATCGTAGTGACCTCCGTTCTCCTTGAGAGATGCGTCGGTAGGTGGTGGCCAGATCAGGTTCACCTCTTGGAATCCCTTGCCCAACTTACTCTCGGGCCGTTCTGCAGAGTACTTGAGGTTGCGCAGGTGACTCTCCTCTTTGGAAGAGCGCTTCTCCTTCTTGGACAACTCCTCGATGAGACGGGAGTAGTCGTAGTAGAAGTCATCCATTGGAATCTCGTACTCGTAGTTGTTTTCTTCAGTGAACAGCGAGTTAAAGTCACGGCCAATGCGGGTAGCTTTGCCCTCAGCTCTGAGAAGGTTGAACTCGAGAATTGGGTCCACCACGATGCGACCTTCTCTCTTTTCAATTGTGCCTGAGGGCAGCGATGCAGGCACAGCAGCAGGCTTGGCGTATGGGTATGCGGAAGGTGCTCTCTTAACAAGCCGCGCATCTGGCGACCCCTCGTTCTGGGCCTCAGCCTCTGGGTCACCAGCGGGCACAGTTTCCTCGCCTGCAGGCACACCAGGTGCAGCCAGCTGCTCTTCACTGCCAGGCTTGAGCAAATCAGCGACTAACTCGTCGTAAACACCCGATTGAACAATATTCTGATTCTCGGAGATGTACGCCTCGTAGACGCCTTCATCGGATAAGAATACAATGGATTTTGGAAGAGTCATAGCGGTCATCATGTAAGACCGAGCATGGATCATCTTCTCCCACGGGTCTCCATTCATGGTCCTGCCGTTGAAGTTGAAACCGGGCAAAAGTGACTTATCGATGGGGCCCGTGTACCGGCTGTTCTCGACACAGGGCTGAGAGTTGAACTTGTTCTGAAGCTTGACACGGCGAGCCAGGTCGGACATCTTGCCCTTCTTGGAAGGCTGATACCTTTCCTCGTGGGCGAGAATGTCAACGCAGTTTGGCTTGTCCTTTTCGTCGTACTCCAGGTATTGGTTGAACACGGAGAAATCGATCCAATCTTGCCACGAGAACGGCATGTGAACGGCGCCTTCTCCATCGTGCTTGCGGATGTGATGCACGTAGGAGGCCACCGTGATCCGCGGATCGTAGAAGTGCTTGGTGGCTCGGATTTGTTTATAGGAATCGGCATCTAACTCCACCCGGTAGTCGTGGAGCTCCGTGTAGTACCGCCAGTACTTGTTGTAGTCTTTGGCGAGCTTCGTGACTTCTATCTCTTTCTCCAGCTCATCTATGAGGTGCTCAGGACTGTTGAACTCTTTCTTCTTGAGCATGGCATCGTAACTGAGGGCGGGCGGCGCTGTCAGCGAGTAAGTCAAGTAGAACACAACGTAGAGCATGGAAACCGCAGCGAAGATGAAGAAGCAACGCTTCTTACGCGGCATCATCTTGATAGATGGCAGCAGCGCGAGCGGCCGCTTCAGCCTGCTCATCTGTTGCTGTATCATTACTGCAACGTAGCAAATACTATTGACTGATTTCAGGGGAAAAATATATCACCTCTATAATTTATTCATTCGGCCAAGAAGAATACACGCACAGTATTGCTAAGCCTCTAGCAAAAACGCACGAAAAAAAAAAGATTCTGGCCCCGCGTCGAAGCCAGCTGCAGGCGAGACCAGCTGAGATACCTGCATTGTTGGGACTTTTTTTTGACTGGTTACCGGCTTTAAGGGGTTCAAGAATACATATCATGTGCAGCGTCGGAGGAAGTGAAAAGACGTTAAAGAAGTACGGATGCGTTCGGTGGCACTTTTAACTCGATATCGAGGCTTATACAGCTACGCAGGTTCGATAGCAACGCGTCCAAGTGGCGGCTATTCTACCATCTTGGCAGATCTTGGCAAATTTCTGTCCCCTCGTGACAAGTTCAAGCCGGGCCACCGACTACGAATGGCGAATTCTGTTTCCCCATTATTCTGTGGAGACCCTTTCTGGAATCAGTTATTCAGGGGTCCATTGAGCGCGATAGCTGATTAATGTGAGTGACGATGGGCCGTGCCATTTACGTGGTTGATTCAATCATGATTCGTCACTATGTACATAAATAAGTAGGCTGGATCTAAGCGCTAGGGTGCTGGCTGGTTCTAAGCTATAGGCTGGTTCTAAGCCCATTCAATAGGGTTGCGGGTCACTTCCAGCAACTTAGCCTCTCTGGTGCCAGCAGCTGGCTCATAGTTATACAACCAGGTGGCAGTCTTTGGCATCGACATGAGAATCGACTCGACACGAGAGCCTGGAGTCTGCAGACCGAACTTGGTTCCTCTGTCATAGACCAGGTTGAACTCGACATAGCGGCCGCGGCGAACCTGCTGCCACTGTTTTTCCTCCTCGGTGAACGGCATGTCCTTGCGACGTGCAACCACTGGAACGTACGATGGCAAGAAGGCGTCGAAGCACGACTCGCACATCTCCAGGCAGCACTGCTGGGACAGCTCGTCAAAGTCATCGAAGAAGATACCTCCGATACCTCTGGTCTCTCCACGGTGTGGCAGGTAGAAATACTCATCGCACCACTTCTTGAACCGAGGATACAGCTCGATTCCGAACGGCTCAAGTGCTTTCTTGTGGTTCTCGTGGAACAGCTTGGCATCTTCCTCGTAGAGGTACGACGGAGTCAAGTCGGCACCTCCGCCGAACCACCAAGCCTGCGTAGTGTCATCAGGGTTCATGATCTCAAAGTACCGGTAGTTGAGGTGGGTCGTTGGAGCATGTGGGTTCCAAGGGTGGATCACCATACTAAGACCACAGGCAAAGAACTTGACGGTGCCGTCATCAGCCGTGTTCACAATACTTCCGTGGTCTGCGCGCATTCTGGTGATAGCACCAGGTGGGAGGACTCCATAGACGGCAGAGACGTTGACACCAGCCTTTTCAAAGGTGGATCCGTCGGCTAACACCATGGAACGACCACCGCCGCCGTTCTCGCCGCGCTTCCACTCGTCAGGCTGGAATTTTTTCGTTTCCAAAGTTTCGAGACCGGCACAGATCTCTTTCTGCTTCTGACGGATCAAATTCTCCATCTGAGTCCTGATGGACTCCTTTCTATTCAACACACTAGGCATATCGAAGTGCTCGTAAAAGTGAAAAAAAAACGGCCCACCTTAATTTTTCTCCAATATCTTACGACGTGATGATCTATCTGCTCCTTCTCTACACCGAGGATTTTCACCGTTAAACCTTAAAATAAATACAGAGTCGTCCCAAATCCATCTATAGACACCGGACGCAACCGTCGGTCGGGTTGGTTGGTTCTATCTTTATCTTCTGCGAGACTTCTTCACGTTCAAATGAGTCTTGTAATGCTGCATGCAGTTGTCCTGTCTAGAAAACCGGGCGTTGCAACCGTCGAAAGGACAAACGTGGTTCTTAACTCCGGTGTGGATCCGGTTGTGTCTCGCCAGATGGCCAGATGTGGTAAATGAGCGGCTGCACAGCTTGCACTTGTATTTACGAGGGTTGACAGTCTTGCTGTAACGCGAACGAGCGCTTGGTTCGGCGTTGGCGGCAAGCTTGGCACTAATAGGCTCCGGCTTGGACGTATAGTTCTGCTGAGCATTCGTACCAGACGGTGTCAAGTTGCTGCTCGCATTCAATGTAGTAGATGCGGTAGATGCGGTAGATGCTGTCGAGTATGTTGATGTTGGCGAATACGAGTATGCGGGGTATAGCGACTCTGTCACCGTCACGTACCGGACTTGCGGCACCAGTTGCAGAGGGGACCCCGGTGGTGGGGTTAGCTGGGCGTTACCAATGTTGGCGACGTTGGCGACCGATCCCAGTGTGGCCATAGTGGATCCAGCGGCATGCAAACCACTTGGGATGCCGTTTAATGCTGGTCCTGGCAGAGGCAATCTTTGCTCCGATTGAATCTTTCTCAAGACAGAATTTAGATTGGGCAGCTGGTAGTGATAAGCCGGGGCGAGACTCTGCGACGAGACTGCCAAGCCCGGGCCTGCAGCACCAGAGGCCTGCGATGAAATATTGGACGAGTTCATACGCGGAGAGGAAGAGCAACGATTATCGGAAACGGCCTTCCCGAAGTTGTAAGTGGAGCCGATGGAGGCAGAATTGGCGTTGAGTGCGTTCAATCTGTGTGACGTGTATGTGGATGGGGATGAGAGGTCTGTGCTGGCACAATAATCTCTTCTTGGCAAGTTGAACGTGGCGACCTCTGTCATGAAGTCAGGGGAGATCCGGTTGATGTCAGCTACTTGGTACTTCCACAAGTGTCAGTGCAAATTGTGGACCTATTTTTTTCTTGGCAGGGACCACTCAATATATATGGGGCGGGCCGCCTACTGTGTATGCAGATCACCTGGTCGCTTTATTTTCCCCATTTGTAATTCTCGTTGTTTCACTCTTAAGCAGTACTTTCTAATAATAGGGTCCTCTGTTTTTATTACATCACTTCATTGGCCCGGCAGGTCCGTGTGCGCCTACTTATCTTGAACCCTTCCATGTTGCACTGCGTGCGGACCGATTCTGTGTGATGTCGCCATTGTGGATTGAAAACATTCCCACCATCTAATACCGGGTGATAGAATCTCTTGGCGGTTTGAATGCCGGACGCAGCCGTCTGCCACCTGTTCTCATTTCCTTGCCCTTGTCCCCCCTCAAAGGTGCCATTCTTAACACCGAATGCTCCTCCACCATTCTTGGCAGGGTCCGAAACCGGGTCCAATGAAAAACGCCCTTTTTCGTAGATTGCAACTGCAGGAGAAATCTTGCTTCCGCTTTGGGAATCCACGTAATTAGTGAGGTCCCCTTCACAACCATTGCTATTTTGACGGGTCACACGTCGCCTGATGTGTGTGGGGGCCTCGGATGCACCGGAAAATGCTACGTGAACTTGTCCCATGGGCCTGAGGTGCCGGGTTGTCCTTAAGTGGCTCCACTAAATGTTTCTAAATTTACTGCAGGGCCAAGGCTTGGCACTACCCTGAGTCTTGGCAAAATTCTCCACTAGTCAAAGTCAACTCATTTTTTACATTTATATCCGATAATGCACCTGTTCAGTCCGGCTTAAACCTCTGGAGTATTGATCTTGAACAGAACCTGTGGATAGTTCCTGAAGATCTCTGCAAACTCTTCTGGATAGCAGGTCTGGAACACCTCAGGGTCTTTAGCGAGACAAACGAATAGCGCAGCCACACCTGACATAAGCGCACCCGTAACCACACTGCACACCTGTGCCGAAATTAAGTACGCAAAGGCAACGATGACTGCTGTGTAACTGCCGTTGTCGTTGTATGCCGGTTGCGAGTTGTTCAGGTACTCGTAGGCAGCGAACGCTGACAGGAAGCCGGCAAAGCACGAGTAGCATGACAACGCCGTCTCGATCAGGCAGTCGTTGATCAGAGCATCCCAGCCTTTCAGCACAAATATGTGATATGTATCTCTGGCAGAAGGAATGTACGGCTTTCCGTAGAGTGCAATGTACGAGAACGCGTACCGGTTGAAGTAACGCATCAGCCATTCCAGCAACGACAACAGTGCGTCAAAGAACAGCGTCAGACAGTAAGCGCACCCGTTTCCTTGCGATGAAAACTCCACCTCGGCAATGTACACAAGCTGCCTGAGCAGGGCGATCAACGACACCAGCAACGATCCGAAACAGATCGAGCCAAAGCAGTACGTGCAAGCTCTGCGGAACGCTCCAAGCGCAGGGTTACGTGGCATTCCAGCATCCGACCGAGACAGGTAATACCAGGAGCCAAAGATACCCGAGAGCGTCACGTGAACTTCGGATCTGATCACCTCTGTGATGTAGTAGCCGCTGAAGAAAACGTAGACCAACAATCCGATAAGCTTGGACTGGCTATAGGACGAGTTGGTAGTGTCTCCCCATTTCGCATATGTACACACAATGGTCAGCGAGAAGAGGAACGAGAATGCTGTGGTGAAGATGGCACCGATGAAAGTCACCATGAAGCACGACTTGTACTTGAGTGCGACTCTGATGACGATCGACAGCATGGTCACCGAGAACGGGATCCGGCTGCGCATCGACCAGTAACACCATCCGAACAGAAGAGCAAACAGCAGAAACACAATGCCAGCAGAGTAGTAACCCTCCACTATGTAGTAGATGGCGGTACCGATGCCAAACAGCACATTGATAATTAGACCGATCTGAATGAACTTGGTGGGCCATGTTCTGGCAATGAACAGAGTTATCAGGCCAAGCAGCGCCGATATTCCCACCACGATGCAGAATACTATCCATGTATTGCCGTTCATGGTGTTGCTGTTGGTTCCACCGTTGATCGTAAGACCTTCGTAGGTGAGGTTGTTGCGATAGTAAGTGATCACAAGCACCGACACCACAACGAATCCGGCTACACAGCATAGGAAGAACACTGCAAACCAGATGTCATTCCAGCCCTTCGTGTGCATCTTGAACGACTCCCGCCACGACGTCTTGCCCGATTGTGGGGTATCTGGAGGCTGATAGTTGTACTTTTCCTCGTTAGCTGTCACTTTACCTTGGAACCGCTGGTATCCTTGGTTATGTTGCTGCTGTATCAGTCCATTTGGTGCAACTCCATCATCATATTGTGGCTGCGATTGATATCCTGGCTGTGATTGGTACCCTGACTGCGATTGGTATCCCTGTTGGCCAGTGGCCCCCGATGGCGTCTGATATCCAGCCTGTGTCGAACTGGCAGTCTGAGATTGCTCGTATCCCGGGGGTGAACTCATTGGAGGACGATAGTAAGCCCCCTTCGCATTGTTCTGGTTCTCGCTTGCGGCAGCACCAACGGTGCCGTCTTCAACAGCAATTTCAACCATTTCAACGGTCAACTAATAGCAGACACAGCCGTTTAATCTCAGATGAGCCAAATACAGAAAATATAGTTAGGTCAGTGTGACGCCCTTACACCGAGCGGGGTCTCCCTCGACGCAGTTGGCTGCTTTATTTTTTTGAATTTCTCATTTGCAGCCAGAACCAAATTCACCCAAACATGCCACAAGAAGAGGCCATCTTCCGCTCGGCGGCGATGACAATGATCCAATTGTACATCCCGACGGAGATCTCGCGCGAGACGATCTACTCGCTGGGTTCTCTCGGGCTGGTGGAGTTTCGTGACCTCAATAAGAAGGTGAATGAATTCCAACGTTCCTTCGTCAACGAGATTAGGAAGCTCGACAATGTCGAGCGCCAATACCGGTATCTCAACACCATGATGGACAAGCATAACATTGAGATGACGGAGACTCTTTTGGAGGACTACGAGGTGTCTCATTCCAACGTGATGAGCACCAGCGAGTTGGACGAGGCAGCCAGTGATGCACAATTGCTCGAGACGAGGATATCCGAGCTTGCCAGCGCTGCAGACGACTTGCGCTTGAAACAGATGGACTTGAAGCAGTACCAGCAGGTTCTAGTGTTGACCGATGCCTACTTTGACCGCTCGTTCACCCCTGACTTGATCGATGTCAGCGATGGAGCCGCCGAGACTGGTAATGTGATCAATGCCGGCAACTTCATCACCGGAGTGATCAGCAGAGAGAAGCTGCGCATCTTGGAGAAGATTCTGTGGCGAGTTCTTCGTGGTAACTTGTTCATTGAGTCCACAGAGATTCCTCAGAAGATGTACGATCCAAAGACCAAGGAGTTTATCGATAAGGACTGTTTCGTGATCTTTTCTCACGGTGAGATGATTCTGTCCCGGATCCGTAAGATCTGCGAGTCTCTCGATGCCAGCCTGTACGAGGTGGATCCCGACCACGCCGGTCGCCAACAGCAGAAAGGCGAGGCTAACGATAAATTGAGTGATGTTACTACTGTGCTCGAGAATACCGATCGTACTCTCGAAACCGAGCTGCGTGTGATTGCTCCCGAGTTGGACTCGTGGTGGAAGAACATCAAACTTGAGAAGTCTGTCTATGAAGTGATGAACAATTGCTACTACGACTTGGGTCGCCGCTGCCTCATCGGTGAAGGCTGGGTGCCAACATCTGACATGGAGCGTATCCAATCCAGTCTGGACGAGATCTCCACGCGGTTCTCTGCTGGCGGTCAGCCCGTTTCTACTAGCAGCGCCGCCGGTGACGACGGGTTCCCGATCATTATGAACGTGGTCACTACAGAGAGAACACCGCCTACACATTTCAAGACCAACAAGTTTACACAGGCTTACCAGGCAATGTGTGACTCGTACGGTGTGGCCACCTACCAAGAGGTGAACGCCGGTCTGCCAACCATTGCTACATTCCCATTCATCTTTGCCATTATGTTCGGTGATATGGGTCATGGATTCCTCATGTTTTTGGCCGCACTCACACTCGTTCTGAACGAAAAGGCTATTGGAAAGATGAAGAGAGATGAGATCTTCGACATGGCCTACTATGGTCGGTATATCGTGCTTATGATGGGTGCCTTCTCGATGTACACTGGTTTCCTTTATAACGATGCGTTCTCTCTTTCTACGACTTTCTTCAAGTCCGGATGGGGTTGGCCAAAGAGCTGGAAAGAAGGAGAGTCCATCGAAGGTCACCAGGTCGGCGTCTACCCGATCGGTCTGGACCCTGTCTGGCATGGAACGGAGAATGCTCTCCTTTTCGCCAACTCTTACAAGATGAAGCTGTCGATTCTCATGGGTTACATACACATGCTCTACTCGTTCATGTTCTCCCTAGTGAACGCCGTCTACTTCAAGAAACCCGTCAACATCATCGGAAACTTCATTCCTGGTCTGATCTTCCTCCTGTCGATATTCGGCTACCTGTCGATTTGTATCGTCTACAAGTGGTGTGTCGACTGGGTTGCCATCGGTAAGCCGGCACCTTCTCTTCTCAATATGCTGATTAACATGTTCCTGACACCAGGTGTCATCGACGACGAGTTGTACCCACACCAGGCATCTGTTCAGGTTGTTCTGTTGCTGTTGGCACTGATCTGCGTTCCATGCATGCTTCTCATCAAGCCTTTGTGGTTCAAGCACACTCATAGCCCAGAGAAGGAATACCAGGTTCTCCCTGGTGGTCCAAATACAGAGTCTGCCGCTGCCTTCAACACTACTGCAGGCTCCAACAACCTGCTTTCAAACTTGAACTTGGAAGACGACGAAGTCAACGAGGAGGAGGCCTTTGGAGACGTGATGATTAACCAAGTTATCCACACGATCGAGTTCTGCCTGAACTCGGTCTCGCACACTGCCTCGTACCTGCGTCTGTGGGCACTCTCGCTTGCCCATGCACAGTTATCCACGGTTCTGTGGACAATGACAATTGGTGGAAGCTTTGGAACTACAGGAATCGCCGGCTCGATCTTCGTCTTCTTGGCGTTCACTCTCTGGTTCGTGCTTACGGTGGCTATTTTGGTCGTCATGGAAGGCACTTCTGCCATGTTGCATGCTCTCAGACTCCACTGGGTCGAGTCCATGTCCAAATACTTTGAAGGTGAGGGTATTGCCTACGCTCCATACTCCTTCATCACGGTTCTGAACCCAACAGCAGCATAGAAATAGAATTCCACTTATTTTACCGTATAGACCCGCCCGGAAAAAAGCCGCACCTGTTTTGGCTGTGACATTTATGCAAACATGCAATCTGCGGCGCAGATTGATTGGCATATTTACAACGCGGCACTACTGGCGGGTAATTTGGAGGCCAACTTGGTATCTACATTACCTTATCAGTTTAGTAACACTGCTTTCTTAGCCTTTGATACCGTCTATGATGCCTTCTACACTGCCCATTCGATGGCCGAGACAGCGCACCACGCTGTTTGACTCCTGTAATCAACTTCCTAAATTAAAGATTAATCTTTACTCGAGTCCTGCAATAATACTGATAAGGTGGTAGATTATAAGCGGACAGAGAGGTTTTCAAACTCAAGGAAGTTTGCAGCGGATTATATCTGGCACTTTAAAAGGCAGTGTAGTTGTTCCTTCTCTCTCCACTGATCTTACAATGAGTAAATTAAATCCAATCAGATCATTGACATCGCCCATCTCCGCCCGAGTCTCAAACATACGTTCGACAGAGGCTGCCATCAGAGCGATAGATGCTAAAGATGCATCTGGAAATGACGAGGCTCTGCTGGCAGAGATTGGTTACAAGCAGGAGTTGAGAAGAACGTTTTCGACGTTCCAGGTGTTTGGTATTGCCTATTCTATTATGGGTCTGTTGCCTTCGATCGCCTCCGTTACCAGTACTGGTTACTACTCCGGATCAGGCGGATTTCTCTGGTCGTGGTTTGTCTCTTCGATCTTCATCTTATCGGTTGGTGTGTCAATGTCGGAACTTGCCTCGGCAATTCCGACGTCTGGCGGTCTCTACTACTGGACCTTCTACTATGCCCCTGAAGCTTGGCGTGTGCCAATCTCATTCGTGATCGGATTCTCCAACTCGCTGGCCCTCTGTTGTGGAGCTGTGTCGATCGCCTACGGTAACGCTGAAGAGATTCTTGCAGCCGTGTACATTTCAAAAAGTGGCGACTTTGACATTACCAACCCAAAGATTTACGGAGTGTTTGCTGCCTGTATTATAACCCAAGCTATCTGCACGTGTGTTTCTTCTAAGCGTGTTGCTTGGTTGCAGACTACTTCTGCAATTTGCAACACCGGCCTTATCGTTCTCTTCTTGATCGCCTTGCCTATCGGTACCAAGGTCAATATTGGCAGCTTCAATGGTGGCAAGTTCATCTTCAGTGATATATTAAACTTTTCAGACTGGCCTATCGGGTTCCAATTTGTTCTGTCCATGATGACTGCTGTTTGGACCATTGGAGCCTTCGACTCATGCGTTCACATGTCTGAAGAGGCCAAGAATGCTTCCTACGGTGTCCCAATTGGTATTATCGGTTCTATCAGTTTCTGTGGTATACTCGGATTCTTCATCATCATTTGCATGAACGCCTGCCTTTACCCGAGTATAGAAGACATTCTGGCAACAGATACTGGATTCCCGATGGCCCAACTCATCTACAACGCTATGGGACAGAAATGGGCCACGGCTTTCATGGCTCTCATGGCAGTGTGCCAGTGGCTCATGGGTTCTTCCATCATAACTGCACTTTCTAGACAGGTTTGGGCATTTGCTCGTGATGATGGTCTGATCTTCTCGTCGTTCGTGAAAGTCGTCGACAAACGCCTCAAAGTGCCTATTAGGGCCGTGCTGTTTGCTGCCGTTTTGGCACTGGCCATTGGATGTCTCTGTTTGGCCGGTAGCGTGGCTTCATCTGCCTTATTCACACTTGGTGTGGCTGGTAACTACCTGGCCTGGTGCATGCCTGTGTTCTTGCGTCTTACAAGTGGAAAGGACCGGTTCAGACCTGGTAAATTCTACCTGGGCCCAACTCTGTCCAAGATTAACTCATGGATCACCTGTATCTGGGGAGCATTCATCATCATCATTGCAATGTTCCCTAGTGCCAAAGAAGTGGACAAGAACACCATGAACTACACCTGTGCTATCACCGGTGGAGTCTGGCTGCTGTCTGCTATCTTCTACTTCGTCTACAAGTACAAGTACTTCCACGGCCCAAGATCCAACCTCACTCCTGAGGAGCAGCTTGAGGTGGATGAGGGAATCGCCGTTCGCACCAAGAGCAGAGTTGTCACCGAGAAATCTCTGCTTGAATAGTTATTTCGTGTCTATCAATTTTATCGAATCCCAAAAAAATATCCAGTATTCTCTATCCGATCAATGGCTTCTTCTTATATTACCCCGGTAAAACGGATTCAAACCCCGGAAGACCAGGCAATATTCAATGGATCCACCACACATGATGATATACTTGCGTATGTTGTGCGACTGGCCCAGTCTGTGCATGGGCTGGAGCTCATGGACGAAACACTGCCCAAGTCCGATCACATCACCAGCTTGTTGAAACTTCTGGACCAAATCGACCAGGTTTCCGCTAACCATCCCATCAGGCACGACACGACCAGTCGATTTGGTAAAGTGGAGTTCAGAGACTTCTACGACGAGCTGAAACAGAAAGCCCCCGGATTTATCGACGAGTTACAATTGCAAGACCCTGACGCCGTCATAGAGTTGCAAGTATACCTGTCAAACGCGTTCGGAGACCGTGGACGGATCGATTATGGATCAGGTCATGAACTAAACTTCTTGTGCCTGTTACAATGTCTGGATAAGCTCGGATACCTGACACCAGAGGTGGACAGTTCTGTCGTTCTCAAAGTGTTCAATAGATACCTCAAGACGATGCGCAAACTACAACTAAAGTATTGGTTGGAGCCGGCCGGTTCGCATGGAGTCTGGGGATTGGACGACTACCATTTCCTTCCGTTCCTGTTCGGAGCAGCACAGCTATCACCTTTTAAGAGACCGCGCCCTCTCAGTATTCACAATAAGGACTACGTGGAAGAGTTCAAGGACAAGTACTTCTATTTTGCATGCATCGACTTCATCAACAGGACTAAAACTGGTGTCGAGTCGCTGAGGGGCAGCTCGCCGATGCTCGATGATATCAGCGGCGTGAAAACGTGGTCGAAAATCGAGGAAGGAATGGTCAAGATGTACCGAGCAGAAGTGCTCCAGAAGTTGCCCGTGATGCAACACTTCTTCTTCGGCTCGCTTCTACCTTGCCCCGACGGGATATCGGAACCTTCTGACAGGACGGACACTTCGTGCGAGCACCACATTCATTCATCGTGGGGTAACTGCTGTGGAATCCCAGTGCCCAGCGCCGTGGCCGCTAGTCAATCTGAGCCTCGCCATCATATACCATTTGATTGATTAATATACATAGGACATAACTCACCATCCGAACCGCAACTGCGCAGCAGTGAACACCGGAGGCTTCCAGACGAGCTTGTTTGGATCCAGCTTGTGACGTCTCTTCTTTTGCATCTTCTGGAACGACGCCACCGCCTGGTCCGTCAGGCAAACAATGTGTTGACCCTTGTAGTACTTGAGCATGTTGTTCGTCTGTAACGTGTGCAAGATATCGGTGGTGGTCATCGAGGTCATCTGAGAGATCTCATCGATACTGATCTCCTTGATGTTGTTTTCCATCAGCAGACAGATGATAGTCTCTGTCCAGTAAGCTCTGTAAGAGAGCAGACCAAGGTCGGACAGCGGCTTCTCGGGCGATCCCATCTTACCTTCCACCTTGGACAGCATGTAAGAGAACTGGATCAACAGCTTACCGTAACCGTGACGTTGGTAGCACGGCAGTGTCAAAATACAGGCGACATTGTAACCATCGGCACTCTCCTTCTCTTTGGAGAAGTATCCTGTTAAATGGTAGCCGTATTCATCGCGAGTGGCCATGCAGTAGAAGAGGAACGGATCCACGTCGTAGTAGAGAGTCTTATGGTCAAGGAACAACTTCGACAGCAGACACAGGTTCCGGCACCAAGTTCTCTGTTTCTTACCATCTATCTCGAAGAATGACACCTTTTCGTCTCGGTACACTTCGTTTCCAGGCGGGTGACGCAGCGTCGACTTGGATCTGAACCGATCGAACTGTTTCTTCGAGGCGAAATAGCTCAGCGTGAAATCGTCGATGTATAATGTGGCATCCTCTGTGTACTCAATAGGATAAGGCGAGAAGTACCAGGGTTCCACTTCGTGAGGACCAATGTACACTTTGGAGAAGTTCCGCATCTTGGCAAGAGCGTGGATATCACCTTCTTGCATCATCGATCCACCCACTCTCAGACGGGCCAACTCGTCCTTTCGGCTCAGTTTTTCCCCGTCTTTCAACACTCCTTGCACGTTCAAGTTGTCCAAGTCGATCTCGTCCTCTTCTAGGTCCTTGTGTGGCGGCTCAGACGACGAGTCTCGGTCCGTCGACTTCTTCTTCTTGCTCTTCTTGCTCTTATGTTCTTTCTTCGGATGTTTCTTTGGCGGATACATTGGCCGATGGAAGTCGATCTTATCTGGCTTGATCCACTCGTCCAGCCGCTTGTTGTACATCACATAGTGCACGTAGTAAACTAGTTTGCCCGACCGTTTCTGACTGCCGAGCACCTCTGCTAGAAGGCATTTGCCGTCTTTATCCACGTACACCTCACAGCCCGACTTCATCTCTGACTCTTTGAATTGAACGGACTTCAGAGACGGTGGCGCTTCCAGTCTCTTGGTGTCCTCTGGGTCTGGGCCCGAGTCTTCAGAGTCCGACATGTTGATGTTGACGGCGAAAAATTTGTGCGACAGAGAAATTGATATGAGGATAGGGCCAGCGTTCAAAGGTGGTGTAACTGGTTGAATACAGGAGTGGGATGGGCCAAGATTGAGTGAGTTGTTGTAAATGATAGTGTTATGTATGTTACATC